>JANKKI010000390.1:600000-870608 GCA_025175665.1 Cinchona pubescens | reverse complement strand
TCTTGCAGACTGGAAAATAAAATCACCATTTTCCATGGATTCATCATCTTAATTGTCTATTTCTTGATTTTTCGGAGATTATAGGGGTTCCACTAATAATGGTGCATAAGCAATTCTAATTCGTTAAGTTATTGGATTTGTTACTTTTATGTTATTGTCATTGATTTCATGATTGATATTTGTATCAATCATCTTGTCAATGACATGATTGATTATTTGTTTCAACCATTGTCAAGGAGTAAATAATTGATTGATTTATGTATCGACCCTTGTGGGTCAAGTTGAACTTTTTTCATTTATGCTTATTTATTTTAATTGGTTTGTAATTAAGATAATGTTCAAAATCGAGAGACTATGCCAAAATTTCTGTAAGAATGTGTACTAAAAATGCTCAAGTAATCAAATAAGTATTAATATTAATAATACTACAAAATAGTCGTAATAGAGGTACTACAAAACTTAGTATTTGTAATATATGTGTATGTGTATATATATACACACATATATATATATGAACACACACAGATATGTGTCCAGGAAACATATAAGAGACAGCTGTCAAGAACAACACATTCCCAAGTGTAAACAATGATTGATTATACAGACTAGATGTAATAATAATATTAATAAAGTATTAGTTTAATTGTTTTGCAACTAGGGATACAACAACTTATTATTCCAACTAGTATACAATATTGTACTATTATAATCATCCCCTACTAGTTCTGAATCTCTGTATACACATCTAGATGTGTATAAGAGACAGGTGGGTTGGTCCAAGTAATTTTGGATTTGAATGTCAGGAGGAACAAAGTAAATTAAGTGTTAAGAAGCCTCCTATCTACTGAAACCGCAATTCTAAGATATGTTAAAATGCTCAACAACAATTGTACCACAGTTGCGAAACATTTATGGAAATGTCTATGATGTTCAATTAATGAGTTTGAAATCAAACTATAACTTCACGGGATTGTGTTGTGAATGTGTAACACCATTGGGCAACTCCTCGGGTAATTGTGTTACAAGTAATTTTGATGAGACAAAGAAGTTAGTGAAGAAACTTGCTATCTGCTATTAAGTATGACTATTGCATAAATGGGTGCATGCTTTATTACAAAAGTACCATAACTTTTGCTTGTAAGCCTCAATAATATAAACCACCCAAAAAGGGGATAGAAGGAGGAAATCTGCTCCTTACAAGAGGATGCATTACTTGCCACTCATACCACAACTTAAAAGGCTATATGCCTCTAGTAGATCAGCTAAACACAAAGATTGGGTACTAATCTAAATTTGATAGGCAGTATAAACCCTGTTTCCAAAATAATCTATCTTGATAGGTGTCATCTTCCTCATTGGGATCAAATCTTCTTATATCTTCTTGCAGAGGTTAATCTGAACAGTTTAATATTGGTTATCGTAATTGTGGACATAAGGGGGAAAAGAATTCTAGATTTGATTCTCATTCTTCAATTCTTGCCTGAGGATCAAGTTTTTAGGAGAAATAGAGATTTTTTTTACAAGAATCGTATTGAGATCAATCACTTTAGACCACGTAGGTGCAAGTGGTGAAGAATTGCAAGCCAATTGCCAGATGGATATGTTTCAAATTTAGCCAGATGTGTGGATCGGGATGGAGGTAAGTTACTTGGGATGAAAAGTCATGACTGTAATGTGTTTATGGAACAATTTTTTCCTATTTCATTTAGTGGATTGCTTGAGTCCCGATCCACACATCTGGCTAAATTTGAAACATATCCATCTGGCATCTTTAATCATGGAACCTGCGGGATAGATTTCTCCTTGAAATGGAAAAAATTGTAATCTTGTATAAATTGGAACGAATATTTCCACCAAGATTTTTTTATGTGATGGAGCATCTACCCATACATCTTCCATATAAAGGACTAGTTGGAGGACCTATCCAATACAGATGGATGAAAGCATTTGAGAAATAAAAATAAAACTTAAAACATGGTACAAAAATAAATATATACTAAATTTGTAATTCATGGCTAACAATCTATTATTGCGAAGAAACTTCTAATATGTATATTTAAATAATATTCAGGTTTTTACATGACTTGAAAAACATGGTTAAAAATAGAGCCCGTTCGGAAAGCTCATTGCTGTCTCTTATACACATCTAGATGTGTATAAGAGACAGGTCTTATTATTTCGAATCTCATGTTCAATGTAAGTCCACAAGAATTGGATGCAATGAAAATATTAGATTTGATACAACCATGCTACCTACCTTGTCGGTTTTCAAACTTGGTCGACCGATAGGAAAGTGTAACGAAGATTTTTAGATCGGAGATGTAGTTGCATTGCACGTGCTCTTAAATTGACAAAGTGAAGCCTTTTTGACGTAAGTATAATATATTTAATTAATGATGATACATTAACATAGCTTTAATGTCTTTAAAATAGAAATAATGTCTTTAAAATAAAAATGGATTTCTAGGATATACGAGCAACCTGTGCGAACATATTGGCCTCATCTTAGTGACAAAGTAGTTGAACTATCTGTGGAGAAAATATGTAGGGGCATTAGAGTTCATAACCAATATGGAATTGTTCAAGTTATAAAAACAAAAAGATATCCAAAATTTGATCCCTTTATACTTGCACAACATGCATATCAGGTGTGTTATATTCCATATCCAGAACAAATCAGAGACAAATTGGAATGGGAATCATAGACCTGTCTCTTATGCCCTATCAGTGTGTGTTAGTTAACAACAGTCATTATTGGCAGCTCCTAAATGTGTCGCAATAGGAGGTTACAGACACTGATAGGGCATACGAACAAATCTATGATGATGATTTGGATAGGTCTACTATGGTTGGTATGGAAGAGGAAGCAGAATAGGAGATTGAATTTGAAGAAGATGAGAAAGATGATGACGATGAAGATGAATATGAATATGATGAATAGAAATTTATGAATTTTTTAATAACATACGTTCTTTTAAAATTTTATTACAGGGTTCTTATCTTGCATTCATGGCTAAGAATAATTGATTTTCTCTGCTATATCATTTTTAAAATAATTATTATTAATAAGAAGAAGAAGAAGAAGATTATGATGATGATGAGGAAGAGGATGCTCCTCTTCTGCTTCCTCTTCCATACCAACCATAGTAGACCCTGTCTCTTATACACATCTAGATGTGTATAAGAGACAGCAACAAAAACTTAGTACTTATTTACATTGTACTAACATACGTTCTTTTAAAATTTTATTACGGGTTCTTATCTTGCATTCATGGCTAAGAATAATTGATTTTCTCTACTATTTTATTTTTAAAAATTCTGAGTTGTTTTCACCACTTGAAACGTGTTTTGTTTTACCTTGATAGAATATTTTGCTCTATCCTTTTCTAATTGGTAAGTAATGAATGTTGTGGTCAAGAACTTAATCTAGTCTCATACTCTGATGGGGTATGTCAACCTTAAATTATACCAATCATTGCACCAATATGCACCCATTTAACTTACTTATATTCAAAACACTATTTGTATTTAAATTTATATATTATTGAGCTTTTTAATCTATAGAAGATGTTGTGTATATATGATTAAAAAGCCTTTTCTTAATACTATTGTAAAGATGAGTTAAATATTTCTCTTCTTAGATTTATAGATTTTCTCTATCTTGTGGCGTACAAAAAAAAAATATGTAGTCATCTTAAAGAAAACGTTTCAAAGTGTGTTGCCCATTTTGCTTCTTTGTATCATCTTCTCATTTAGACTATTATGATATCTGTAGCAATCTCAGGCTTGAGAATCTTTGCATGTGACTTTTTCAATAACATCTAGATTGTCTAATTGACAATCTTGGTATGTGGATTCTTTAAGAACATGTATGATTAACGAAAAACTTAATTTCAAATACCCTTAATTTCGTTAAATATTGTTAACAGATGGCTGATTATTGGGAAATGAAAAGGTAAGAATGTAGGCACTAACAAGAAGAAGAAGTCTACCACTACCAATACATTATCATTCATGCCTCCTCCTATACATAATATAGGATCACCACCTATGTCTTTTAGTATGCCTCCTTTGAGTCAGCCACATACATCTATTCCTTTTAGTATGTCTCCTCCTATCAATCAGCCACCTAAATCTAAGACTTTTGACATGCCTTCTCCTAAGAGAATGTACATCTATGCCTTTTAGCATGCCTCCTGCTAGGAGTCAATCACCTACATCTGTGCCTTTTAGTGTGCCTCTAATATAGGGGTCAAAATAAAAAAAAAAAGAAAAAGAAAATATTATGAAATATGGATACAATCATTTGGTTTCGAAATATTGGAGCAGGAAAAGCGATTGGAGTGTACACCCTTTCTGATCATCAGGTGCTTCAAATGATGGTTCAACCAATGCTCAAAATGGAAGGAATACTACAAATAAATTTATACGCCCATGTGGTCTTGAGTAATGAATTTATATTATATTTTATTTTATTTCATTAATTGATAATATGATTTAATTGTAATGTTATGATTATTTTAGATTCATATATTTATGATTCATATTTTTCATTGATTAGGTTTGAATTTCATCAATTATCTCGTGTATTATTCACCTCATCAAAACTAATTTAATTGGTCCTTACCATACTTGGAAGAAAATACCAAAAGAGCTGTGAGACTTGATGTTTAGAGAATTTGGAGTGAGCTATTGTTTTTTTTCATTGTTCAATTCATTTACATTTTTTTTTATTTATAATTTTAACATTATAATTTTTTTATTATAATTTTTTACATTGGTATGTAGAATTTTTTTCATTGGCCTTCGCAGACAGAAACTATAATCCGCAAGATATTTGAGCAATGCATATCAAAATGCATGAAGAATCTAATGCACGACATTCATGATGTAGCAAAAAGAAAATGGAATCTCTCGAAATTTGGATGAGAGAGTCCATATGGCCTCAATTGCTGAAGTTATGGGATAGAGATAAGTTCAAATCCTTGAGTAAAACAAATAAGCAGAATCATGCATTCACTTGCGATGGTAAAGGATTTTCGCTCCATACTGGTGGCAGCATTACTCATTTGACACATCGGGATAGATTGGTATATATTTAAAGATTATATTTTAGTTTGGTTCATCTATATAAATTGATATATATTATAACATAGGTTTTTTTTTTTTTCTTTTTGCTATTGCATTATCTTGCATGTTTCAAAATTTCTAGATTAAAGACAGGTAGTAATTTAGAGAAATGTCTCATAAACAAGATTGCAAAAAGACAAGGGCTGTAGACCATGGATAAGCCAAGAAGCACAAGATATTCATGTAAATAAGTACTAAGTTTTTGTTGTTTATGAACTTTTATAGTTACTTTTATGAAAATTCACCAATGTATAAGGGGTATCTATTTAATAATTGGGGTGAATTCTACAGACTTCGATATCCTAGTCAAGGTTCGACTCATTTTCCACTATATTATCCCTTTCTAGGTTTACTCAATTTGCTATAATGCCTCGGGATTCTTATGCTAGTGGAAGTGGTATTGAAAAAGGACCAAAATTGCGTCCTATACATGAAGTTGAAGAAGATGGTGGTACAAAATGACAATGATAATGGAGAGGAAGAGAGTGATAACGAATGACATTATGATTGGATAATAGCTAGTTAATAGACTTTGTATTTATTGACTTATATTGTTACTTTTATTTTGCTTTTGTTGTTGGGTGGTGGATTGAATATATATCAAAGTTTCCTATTAGCATTGTTGACATATGGTGGTTGTGTATTGAATCCACATTTTGGTATATTTAGTTGTTAGTAGATTTGGAATTTATATTTTTATAATGTTTTGTTATACACATCTAGATGTGAATTGAGTAGCATATTATTTATATATATTTAAAATTAGTAACCGAGTGATTTGATTGTTAATGTTTTTTCATTTTTTAAAATTTAATTTTGAGTAATTTGTTCGTTCTCTGGTATCCTTAGCAACGATTTTGCGATCACTCAATTATTAGCAAAATTTGTTCGTTGCTAATGTTATAATCAGCAATAGATTTTGGTCGCTAAATTCAACAACCAAAAAATCCGTTCTATAAGTAGGTGAATGAAAACTATCAAAACTAAATTTAGCAACCAATTTTTTGGCGAAAATATCATTGCTAAATTTTCATCGATAATTCCGTTGGTATATTTTAACAACATTTTCTCGATGAAAATTTTCTATTGGAAAATCTGTTGCTAAACCTCTTAGCAACCAATTTTTGATCAAAATCAGTCACTAAATTCATTGCTAAATACTATTTTTCTAGTGAAAGAAAACTAATTAACCAACTTGGAAATTGGAAGATAGAATTTCAAGTGGAGGGCTTGGAACTTGATTCTTTAGATTTGAGAGTGTAGACAGCAGATGTAATATACATCGGTACATTGATAACTAAGATAATTAAAATAGAAGATGTAGTAGATTAATATCTTACATAATTAAAAGTGCAAATTACATTTTACGTCATTAAACTTTAGTATCACTTATATTTAATCCCTAATGTTATTTTTAGCACTAAAAGTCATGTAACCTATAACGGCATTTGAAATTTTCAACTAAGCATTAGTGCCTCTAAAATTAAAGGTTTAATGGAAATAGCAAATTTTAGAGGCACCCTGTCTCTTTAATCTATTTTCAGGCACTTAACTCCTATTATTATGCCAATTCAATATTTTGATCATTGTATCCATATTTCATAATATTTTCTTTTTCTTTTTTTTTTTATTTTGACCCCTATATTACTCTTCATTCCTCCACTAACCATGAAAAATTCTTTTATATATATAATGGCAATAATTCACCTTTATTTCATTAGCATTAAAGGTATTTAAAGCAAAATTTGATTCAAATCGGTATGTGTAAAATTGATTGAAATTGGTCCTTTAGTCACACTCAAATTAATTAAATACATCTTAATGTGTTTGAAGAGACAACGTTCAAGTAAATTTACCAACCGAATAAATTGAACAACATTTTTTTTTTTTTTTGGATTTTAGCCATATATCATAATAACATATCAATTCCTTAATGTACATAACATTTTAGCTGTAATTAGTATGATTAATGTTCTTAATTCATATTTAAATATCTTTTATGTATGATTTCCTAGTTATTATTAATGTAATGCTTCATGTTGTTGTATAATTTATGTACTTATATATTAATATAAATGTTGAAGGACATTATGCAATGTAATACTTTTATTTCAATAACTTTAAAAAATTACCACCTATTTGTACAGATATAGTTAAGTAATTATATATCTTAATGATATATCTATACATCTATGCATGTCCATATACTAAGATTCATTATAATTTATACATGCAATATATATATGTAATAAATAAGGTATAATTTATTAATATAACATCTTTATTATCAACAAGTATATTAAATACATTACTTACTTACTCTTGTATATTTAAAGTTAAGTAATACATGCTTACGTGATATATATATATATATATATATAATGAGAGACTTTTGAAAAACCACTAGAAGAAATGACCAAGGTCTAGCCACAAGTCATCTCTATATTTTGTCATATACTGATAGAAATATCAGATTACTTATTATGTTAATGTTCGCCTCTTATTGTGAGGTGTATGCCACGGAGGAGAAAAGGGTCCAAGACCAAACGATATAAGAATTCAGTAGATAAAAGAAATTATTAAATAGATAAGAAGTAGGTTAGGTGAAGATCTCACCAATTTGAGTGATTTGATCACCTAACAGATCTAGCCAGTTATCGTTCTATAAGAGACAGCTCTCTGGGCCTAGTACCCCCCATACAGCCCAGAGAGTCTGAGACTTCCTTCACCAAAGGCAGGAATATTAACGATTCAAGAAGTCGCCGTAGGTCACGCTCACGGTTGATTCAACGCTTCTAGAGATACATGATCTAGACAGTGTATAAGAGATCAATATTTATCTCATGATATACATTATTAGATAAACAAGTTGAAAAATCTTATACAATTTACAATATTGAAAAGATTCCTGTCTCTTATACACATCTAGATGTGTATAAGAGACAGTCTTTAGGAAGGGAACTTCAGAAAAAGTTTGGACGTTGCCAACAACTCATTAAAGCCATTACTCAAAGAGCTACAACTTGAAAGAGCCTTTTCGAAAATGATAGAAGACACCTTTTTTCCAACACCACCACAACACACCCTAAATGTTTTTATCTAAATTGCCCTTGATTGCCACAATATATTCTTAGCTGGTTTTTGTTTTTTCTTGGGGCGTGTATAAGAGACCTTTTCACAAACTTAAAAATAAGACGAGAAAGTTGGTGAACTCATCAAAATTAAGTTGTCAAGACCGGTAACAAGTACACACTACTTTGCTAATAAGGATCAGAATAGTCTGCAAACACAATAAAAAAAAGCGGACAAACCAATTATCCTAAATATCTTAAACTTCTGCAGATTGAACAATAAAACAAGTAGGGCATGCATAAGTGATGATGAACAACAGCAGTTCCCAATCCACTAGCAAATACAGGAGAACAATTTCCAAATTCCTCGAAGTAAACAGCAGCATCCTACAATTTTTCAAACATTGACCAAACCAAGAAACTAATTTTTCAATCTCCCTTTTGTCAACACCAATTCTCAGCTAGTACCGATCAGGACGCCTGACAAGAAGATGAAAAGATTAGAAAGAGATTACAAATTATACCTTTACACAATAAGTAACTGTAAACAAAAACAACAGATTACTAAAACTCCTAGTTGGATATGGGAATTAGGACATTCCACTCATCACTCGAAAGAACAAACAGAAATGGACACGGAAGAGGATTCTCAGCAATCAAAAGTGTGATTGATTAAGGGTGGGGGTAGGGTTGATCTGAAATTGGATGGGTAAGATTAACTGTGGGACACAACTTTCAATGATGAACAAAATTTATTGAATTTTTACGTTGACTTGGTGTCTATATTCCTTGTGTTAGTATCTACAAATGTTGTACCAATGCATAAATTGTCTCATGCCAAGGCCATGGGTCCAAGGGAAACATATGAAGGGGGTGCACATAGAGGCACAAGAAGATTTAGCAAGCTCTTCCTCCAACACAACCATGTCCCCAACAATGACTCAGAAATGCACCAGTCAAGCAAGGTTCCGACAATTCAATGAATTCCTTTCATATTTAATTGTGGAGTAAATAGGAAGAAAAGGCAGTTGTGATGCTCCTAAGGCCCCAATGAAAGCAATTTTGCACTCTGGATGAAAGGGAGCTGTCACCTCTGAGCAAGAATTATCAAGGAATATCCAATATTTCAAAAACGCTATCAGACATTATACCTGATCTATGTTCGTATTCATGCAAAATATCAAGTCTGTAACAAACTGATTCATTATCTTTTATCCGAATGACATCTTGCTATCTTCATTTTCATTGTCCTTGCACAGTACTAAATAATTTGAACATGAGAGACAAACACTTTATGTAGTGGTTTTTGGGGTAAAACCACTATATGGTATTGGAACACGCAATGAGCTCCCATAGAAAGGCCAGGCAGTCATTGCAGACAAAAACAATGATATACTACAAGTGGTGTCCCATGAAAGCAATAGTGTAACATTTCACGGATAGATACAAAGACCAATTTGGTCCCCCATCCTTAAGAAATTAACTAATTTAAGGCTTATGACAGAAATTGTAGATAAACTAACAGAATTATTGACAACACATCTAGTGCAAGTTAATGGCCATGTAAATATCACGCAGCTTGGTCCAATAATTCGTCCACAATTTCTATTGTAGACCTTAGATTGGTTAATTTTTTTAAAGATGAGGGACCAAATTAGTCTGCTGCTGTAGACAAGGGACCAGCTTAGTCCATACACCTGGTCCCTTATACACTAAAGTGGTCTTTTCCTATTTTAAAACTAAAATGATATTTTCAGATATCTCTCTAAAAATGTCAATAGACATAATATACAAGCTTAGAGGAGTCAAACATAAAAGACATTGGTTCTTGATATTCACAATTGTATAAGATTTTTCAACTTGATATCAATAACCAAATAGGATGAAAATTGGTATTGACATCCTGCGTTTTGTGGCGATCTCAGAGTGTATAAGAGACAGGTTGAGGGAACGAGTGGTTCCCTATCTCGACTTGATTCCATTCACGATCCCGACTCCTGCGCTCTCTTATACACTCTAGAGTGTAAAATTAGACTTCCCTTCCTAAAGATGCGGAAAGAAGAACAACAAAGGGTAAATGGGATGAAAGAAAGGGAAAGATCTACCTCCTCTCTTCTTCATGGGCTTTTTGCTTCTTGTTTCTCTCTTCCTGAGAATTCATCACCAAGTACAATTGAAACACCTAATTCCAAAATTCAACAGCCTACAAAAAGTCCTAATGAGAAGATAAATGCTCAAAAGAAACATTCCAAAACCACCGCTCCCTACTCCCTGGCCCCCTTCTTTTAGAGTATGGTCAATTATACCTGTATATATGTTCGCAATGGGAGGTAATATCACCATGCGATTAGGATAGCATAAGCTGGATGGGATAAGAAAACAAAAGAATTTTTTAACAAAAATCATTTCTGAAAGTAGCTGTACAAGATTTCCACCTTTACAGCTGACCCGTACATGGGATCAGAACAAAACAAAATTCAAAATGTAATCTTAAAAGAAAACTCTTTTTGCAAAAATCTTTTCCTAGTACAGCCAAACATTTGAATGTTTTAGCTTTAACAATCAAACGATTAAATCATACTGTGGAGGAATCAGACCAACGGCTAGGTACAACTCAGCAGATAAGAGGATTAAGGAAAGAATAACCGTCGCAACATTACACCATTTTACACTTTCAGCTTATTCTCCATTTTTCCTCCCATAGATATACTAATACACCATAACTTGGTAACCAAAAGGTCACAAAATAAGCTCAAGTATCGGTGTAAAGGGTAAGACATTTCACTATACAAAATACATTCTCCTAAACATCTTATCTTGAAAATGGCAAACTAAGATACAGAGTGACCAACAAAGATAATTTTCTGCCACAGTGACTTCATGCCTTCATGGGCGCATTAACAGTGTACACTTTCAATTTCATTCTTTCCTTTTTCATATCCTTTTTTGGGTAAATTCATGGACGGAACCAGTGACCAGCATCACAAATCATGCCATAAAACTAATCAATGGAGATACTGAATCATGGAGTAAAATCCACATGATAGGAGAAATAACAAAAATATGCATGGAATGTTTAAAAGATTCAGCTAGTATGAAATCTTACTTTCAAAAAATAAACACTATATTTTCTAGCAGTAAAGTTCTTATGCTCATGCAAAGCCTCCTATAACATGGACATGTAACATTCTCCGTATTATTTCTCCATACATGTACACATCTATGCAGACCAGTATGCAAAAGTACGCTGGTTCAATCAGCTAGGTATTACTCAATTGATACAAGCCAATATCAAATATATTACCTTATGTTAACTAGAAATTTTTATCATTCCATCCAGGCAGAAAATAAAAAAACTGAGATTCAAGGGACAAAACACACGTATAATAACTGCATCTTTCAATTCTCCAGGAACCCCAATCTAAAGTCACATGCAAATAATATTATACTTTTTCGGAAACAAATTGAATCAATTTGACATCCATTGCATGTTGGTCAATCCAAGGATAGGAAAACAGGACAGAGAGCATATAAAGTGAGAATCCCTATAGAAGTAAGTGAAACATTATAGCAGCACCTGAATCAAATATTTAGAGTACCAACTCAGGGACATATCAAATATAATAATCCATAAATGACAATTTAAACAGTAAATTATTTTAAGAAATGTGATCTGTTGCATGACAAGAAGGATGAAGATTTGAAGATCTCCAAAAGCAGTAATAACGTTCTGTTTATACATATCTAGATGTGTATAAAATTTTTGTATGATTAGTAAACCAACCTTTAAAGTATTTACTCACAAAAATAGAAACAATAATGGAATACTGAAGGGGCCCTTTCTAGTCTCAACCTGAAGATCAGCCAACTTTTCACGGATTTGCATATAGCCTAAGTGAAGCTTTCCTCCAAAATGATCAGCTAAACGACGATCACTGAAAATTACCAAAAAGGAAAAGCATAGCTTGGTAATTAACTCTTCAAATGAGACAAAATAGAACATAGTATAGCTGGCCCAGAATCTTCTAGCTAATGATAGCATGATCAACAAGCATAAAACAGAAAAATAACGCACATTCTTTAGCTGCAAAAGTTTATCCTCGTAAAACTGGGCCCAAAAGCCTGCTGGTGACAAGGAGGTATAATTGCCAGGTCAAACACTGAAGAACTCCAAACTCTAAACACTAGATCTTTGCCGTCCTTAAAAAGCTATGATGTAAAAATTCAAAAGAACTAGAGAGAATATTCACCTGTCATAAACACTCAAAATGCTCCATCTCTCACACACATCTAGCTTCTGATCATCTGAAAATGGAAAATGGAAATGTCAGAATCACCAAAGATAACCTTCACTTTAACATTGAAATTACCTCTAATATATCAGCAGCCATATCTAGTAAGTAGCATCAATTGCCACATACAAAAATTGGCATACTACACAACTAAATTATAAATCTTTCCACCATAATACAGATTCTGCAGAGCATGTGTACAAGAACTTTCACACTTTTCTCCCATACTTGAATGCGCTCTTCACCTCAATGGATCACCGCCAATTGCTTTAATTAGCTTTAGAAATTGAGCCAATTTATTTTAAGATCAATCCAGTTCCTTGGAGCTCTAAATGTATAACTTGTAAATGATAAAATACACATGGATTGGGAAGCTCCCCTGCCCTGCTCACCTATCCAGGTGGGAATTTGAAGAATAGAAATTACAATATGGTAGAATAAGTACGTGACTACCATTTGTTTGAAAGTTGGACATTAAGAGTCTTTTTCTTTTGACCATCCAACTTGACAGATGGAATGCATCTTATCTGTAGGCATCATCCTAACTCATCTGGAATCATTTCACTCTCAACCAAGGGAAATGTCGATATCTAAATTCAAAATTCTTTATTATTTTTGTGCAACATTGTGATGTGATTACAAAAACAACTGAAATTACCATATCCTATATACATTTGATTGTACCTCCATAGTAGTCAAAAGCGAGAATTTGGATGCTGTATTGAGGCTATATCGCTAGTAGATCGCTTTCTTGTGTAAAAAGAGCAAGGTTACGGCGCAAAAGGCGCATTTGTTCAAGGTCTGACTTTTTATATTTGCTGTGTTCTTCTTTTACTATGGGATCTCTTTTTCTTTTATTTTTTGACCATTGGATGAATAAAATGTGGTAGGATGCACTTATTTGCAATGTCTTGTGCTAAAACATTATTCTTATTATGCATATTACGTTATTTAAGAAGTTTGCATATGTTATTAGTGCATATTTGTAATACATAAACCTATAATCTATAGTATATACATTATAAAACATAAATGTATTATTTATGTTTTTCGTGTATTAGTATATCTATGGGAATTTAAGTAGTTTTAAAACTTCTCATCCTATTTTCCTATATGTTTTTCTCTTAAAATTCTCTTAATAATATAATTATTTTTTATGATAAAAACATAAATAATACATTTATGTTTTATAAGGCATATACAGTGTATGAAATGATCACTAGTTAGGAAAAAATATGTTAACTATACTTTTATAGGGATTCTCACTTTAAATGCTATCTGCTGAGTTTTCCTATCCTGTCTCTTATAGAACATGCAATGGATTTGCGATGTTAAAGTTCCGAAGGTTAAGTTGGTGATTCTGATTTCCATATATATTCAAAGTGGAAAGAAAATAAACCAATAGAGAGGCAAATATTTAGAAGACCACAACAAAAGGAACTTACAATCCGCACATCAGCAGCAGTGTACTTGGTGGAATCCAGAACAGGTTCCTGCCCTGAAGGTAGCTGATAATAAAATAAAAATGAAACTTAATTCCATTAATAAAAAAATAAAAAGATTCTGCACCAAGTAAATAGAACATAATGGATTAAAATGACCTTCTTAAGTGCCTCAGCCTCTTCCAATGCTTTCTGTGCTTCATCAACCATTCCTTGTTCACCTAAAGAATGAACCAAATTCAAATGAATGTCAAGAGCATCTAACAAACTCCATAACTATGTTAACAAAACACCCTAAGGACGGTCCTCATGCAATAAGATAGCAAGAGAACTTTCAGTCTAAAAGTAGTTCACAAAGATTAGTGATTCCAAGGGCCCACCAACAACTCATCAGAATTTAATAGAAGTAGAACTCCAGAAATCCTTTTGCTCTGTTCTTTTCTTTGTCTTTTTTCTTTTTCCATGGGATGTTTTTAAGAAAGATAATGTGAATGACCTTATTCATTCATGTCTCTTAATTATTCATTCACAAGATTAATGATTTTCCTTTCTTGCTCTTGTGCTTTTACACCCAAATGAAAACCCTTACATTTACACTTAGAGAAGGACCCTCTAATATCACGATCAGCGTGACAATCTCCAGTTCACAGGAACTTTTCAAATCACACCGAGACATACATTCACAGGCATTGTAATTAATCAATAGATAGAGAAACAAATAATAGAGCTGTCCTTCTACAAGTGCTAACCAAGATTGCTGCAGAAGGGCTTTTATAAAAATGGCTACCCAACTTCAACTGGCGTTAATAAACCTTCTTTAAGATAGCATTCTTATGTATCTAGAAACCATATATTACTATAATATGCATTTACAACATTTTTTACATTAAATTTATGGTTTAACAACATTTATATATCAAAACCCTATAAGCCTTGTCAAAGCAACAAGTCATGTTAAATCTTGGAGACAGCACAAGATTCTCAGAAACTATATACAATATCTAAGGAAATAAAAGATCTATAAATCTCATCCCTCAGGATTATTAAAAGTATGGAAATTTTGTTAGAAAAATACCAGAGACAATTTCAAGAACCAAAGCAAAGGAACAAGCAATTTACTAAAACATTTCTTATTGAGAAAGACTAGCCCCTAAACCAGAAACAAAACAATAAGAGGGTATATTCTTTTCACAAGAACTAAATCACAACTAATACACATCTCTCAGGGGACATTGTCAACTGACGCCAGGTGAACACAAAGAAGGCACATGCAATAGCCAAACAAAACAGTTCATCGCTTAAGTTGCTATAGCATAACACAAGACAGAAAAGTGTAATGAACAAACAACAATATCCTGTGCACGTATGGACCAAGTAATGCAAATTGTTGAAGCAATATAGACATCTGTCTTAGGCAAACTTTGGTTTAACATACCAAGATCCTCTGCTTTCTTCAGCTTCTCATTTATCAGTTCCTGTACACGAGCATTGGGAGTAGCAGTAGGCAAGGATGGAGGGTTTGTGAGTGGCTGAGGTAGCAAAGCTCGATCGTTGTTGAAAGCATCCAAAAGTAGCATAGCCTGCCATTAAGAAAATGAGTACAAGTGATTCTGGAAAATTCAGTTTAGCACAATGTAATAATTCTGAAGCTATCAGCAACTAAAAGTGCTGAAAAGCATGCATCACCTGTTGGTCTGCTCTTTTAGTTCTGAGCTCTTCCACGACTTCAAGAGCTCTAATCTTCATATCTGTCTTGCCTTCAAGATCTGTAACATTTTTTGAAGCAATCAGGATCTTCGCTAACACAAATGAACTATCATAAGCAGTAGCATACAATTCATCCATGACTAGTGTTTTTCAATAGGCATGAAATCTATGATAAATCAAAAAAAACTATACACGTGATCAGGAAAAACTTCCGATTTGGTTGTAAAATGAAGATAACTCTCTCCCTTATTTATCGTTCATTCGACACACAAAACAAATCTAATAGATTTATGTCATGCAACCTTAATACATAACAAAGAGAACCAGTCAACTAAAAAACAACTCAAGCAGCCAAACGATAAAATCTAGACATGCCACGAGAAAACTTGCATATTGAACATACGTACAGCAGATGCTTCCCTCAACAAGGTCTGCCAAAAGTTCAGCTAGAATTTTTTAGGGGCTATAATGGTGTGGGTATGACCTTTTTAAGGCAAAAAATGGTCTGAGATGAAAATAAGTCCAAACTGATTATTTTTCATTAGTTGAAACCAAAATTTATTATAAGTTGAAAACCACAATTTATATGTGAGAGACTTAAAAAGGATAAAGAGGAAATGTGAGGGCCATTTATCTTAGTTCCCCACTATTAATTATAGATTAATCAGCTATCTTGGACATTCCTAAACCCCAGAAGGTTTCTCCTACCAGATTGCTTGTGATTCTGATTTCTCCTCGTGAACTTACATATTTTGTGCTATTTGATCAAGTTCCGTACTATATTACCCCCAAACCTAGGCAAAGTAGAATGAACAAAAAGAAAATCAAATACCCTCTGCCTTAGTTCAGATGAGAGATTTCAACATTACTTTCCGGTTAAACTAAACTATTACTATCACAAGGCAGTATGACTCTATGAGTACACAAATAGAGACACTTTTTCATTTAAAGGACATTGATATTTTTACTTGTGAAAAAACTAAAGATGATACTGCTAAGAACAAGATACCCATTAGGGCATAGAAGACAGTTAACACCAGAACAATAGACATGTATGATGTATCAGGCCTTTACCATGTTGATCAGCTTCTTTCAGCTTCTCCTTGATTTGTTTCGACAACTCTAGAATATCTGGTGTCTGCAGCTCAGCTCAGGTTGTTAGACTAATCAGTAAAAAAGAGAAAGTAGCCAAAAGTATAGGAGAATAGGCAATTGTTTTCCCTATATTACCAGCGTAACTTCTGATACTGAGATGGCAATAGCAGCCTTAGCATCTTCATCATCAAGCCTTTTAAGAGCTCTAGCAATTTTCCGGTCACACTCAACAATAAGTCTATCAATGACATCCTCCAAGTCCCTATCATAGTTGTCAGTACCTTTTGTCTTCGATTCCTCAAGTACTGAGGCTCTAATTGCAACATCTAACAATGAACAAAAAATACAACTAATAGTCTAGATTTGTATTGCATAATCAGATATTGTAAATTGACTAAGGAAAAACAAAAAGCATGCAATTGTCCCTTTTTAAGGGATAAAACTCAGTTTAAACAACTTAATACCTACCATCCCTTAAATAATGAGGTAAAAGAGGATGATCAAATTAAAAGCACAGGACAATAGACAAACAAACATTTTTCAAATGCAACATCTTGTGATTATTATATTCACATACAATAGATAAGTCGTCGAATCTACCTAAGGGTGTCAAACAAGAAATGGGAAAATTTTGAAAAACACCATAACAGCAAACGAAATTGGGAAAAAAGGATACTCTTTCCTCAGCTGCAATGAGTGGACCTTTGGACATGGTCCCATATCCATTTTCTGCAACCAACGACAATGACCCAGATCCAAAAAATCACAATCCAAAACAAAAATCATTAAAAGTAATTAAATGGTTTTTCGCCATTTTTATAAAAGCCCTTCTGCAGCAATCTTGGTTAGCACTTCTACTAGGATTAAAAAAAAAACAGCTAAATTTAAAATTCTCCTCAATGCAAAATTACAGCTAAAAATCTCCATTCAGCCAAAAAGTAACAGCAATTTTCTTCAATAAAAACGGAAAAAATTCACAATCTAGGGTTTAATCAGAATATAAACAGCGGAAATATATATTTAAAAAAAAGAAGGGAAAATGAGAGTGAAGTAGTGGAAGTAGTATAAGGTACGGACAGTGAGTTGAAAGAGCTCGTGAGGGCAAAGTCCGGACAGGAAAAGACGGCAGACGTCACGGTCGTAGTACTTGCGATCGACCTCTCTGACGTCGCCGTTCCGGTTCGCTCCCATCAAGACGTCGAGCTGCTTCCTGATGGCGTCCATGGCTGAACCAGAATTCGAGAAACCCTTCTTCACTCGGAGAGTTTTTTGTTTTTTTGGTAGTAGTTTTTATTAGGGTTTTTGCTCGATTTGGGGGGAGTCGGAGCCTTTGGGAATTTTGGGCCGAACAATTTTGACTATATTCAAATTACAGATTTTTGCTCAACAGTCAACACCACTAACTTTTGTGAACTAATGAAAATACCAATTTACCCTTATCAACTTAGTTCCTCAAATTCTTTCTAAGATTAACAATAGTCCTCAAACTTTTTGGTTTTGCCAATTTAGTCCTCAACTTCTTTCTCTACCACAAACCACCATCCCTCAGTCGTAGACAACTCTCGCGAGCCACCAGGAGTGGGCAGTGGCACTGGGAGTGAAACTCCCTCAACAAACGTGCACACACGTACACACATACTCATACATGTGTGCGTATGCATACACATAAGGTCCAGTCAATTGTCTATCATCTAAGATTTCACCAGAAAGATGCCATCTTAGTAGAAAAAAAAAAAAAGGAAATTGGGACCATTTATTTATAATCCATCGTTTGGATCATACAAGTCTATTTTTTCTAGTCAAAAACTTAAAAATCTTGTTTTAGGACTAACGCAAGTCCTTCTCCATCTTCTTGGACCAAACCACTGACCATAACAACCATATTTTTTATGTGATGTTGCTAGAGATGGAATCGATTAATCTAGTGACTTTTGCATTTTCAAACTCAACCGCTAAAGGAAGTTAGTGTTTGGTTCTGTGTTTCTTTTGAGGAAATCACTTTATAAGGTTGTAAATACCTTAAAAATTAAGCTTGGGAAGGATAACAAGGAAGTTATTGGATCTAAGGATATTTTCCAAGCTTGTCACAACACAAGAGTCGCCAAATCCCCCAAATGAGGCTACTACTTTTGTTAAAGCTCTTGATGAGGCCAATATCATTTTAGTATTCAGAGATAAAGTCTATCTTCATCCTATTAAGGGTATAACAAAAGGAGTTGTTTTTTCCTCCTAAACTAATCTCCTTCAAAACATATATGTGAAGATTGAGGATGTTGTATTTTTAAGACAAAAGCGGCTAGCAGAGAACTAGAGATATGATTTGATTTTTATGAGAATTTAGGGGCTGAAGGACTCTCTTCTTTGATACTTAAGTATAGGCATTGTGATTAATGATGATATTAGTAGCTAAGTTCTTAGTTTATCATGTTTTATTTTTTGGCCAAGGAGGTGGAGGTGGAGGTGGAGGTGGAGGAGGTAGTAAGGGAAGGAGACAAAAATTCTAGTAAATTAGAGTTATCCTACTTCTAAAAATTAGCTTTTTGTTAATTTAACCCCTATTTTTGGTATTTAATTAAGTGTTTTAGTTTAATTACTTGCATTAGGTAATTGCATTTACTTTACTTGTAAATATTAAAACACTAGTATTAGTTTTTATACTTAATTTTAGAAGTCAATTAGATCACTTATATAGAACGGATTTTGCGGAGAATAATTAAAAGGGTGAAAGTTCAAGCTCACAAGTGTCGAAGTCTCTTATACACATCTCTCTAATCCTAATTACAAGAAATGATGTCGTGACATAGAATGTTTGATGTCGCAACATCGAGGCAGGAATTCAAAGTATAATTTTCAACTCGATGTCGCTACATCAATTACTCCATATTGTGACATCGAAGCGCATCTGCTTAAGTAACTTGAAGGGGTATATTTGTAATTTTTGGCTGCAGCTTTTTTAAATCATGTCTTGTAATTAGGATTAGAGTAGTTTAGTTTTAGCTTATAACTCAAGTTTCTTTTTAATATTAAAGTTTTCTTTAATTTCTCTTTAGACTTTTCTTCAATTCCTAGCAAGTTTAAATTGTGATTAATTAATCTTAATGGGCTTTTCATTTGCAACAAGTAGATATAATTTTTAATTATGCTTTCTCTTTAAATCTCACTTACCTGAGTTACTTACTTTGGAGTGTTCTTATACACATCTAGGGTGTGTATAAGATTAGTAAATTTTAGTCAAAAATCTTCATTTTCTTGCTTTAATTTCTAAAATGAATTTTCGTGGACTTTCTTTTACTTAATTAAACATCTAAAAATATTTAGTTTTAATTTAGTTTTCTTGTCAATTTCTATAATTGTAATAATAAAAAATGGAAATCTCTTTGCAAGAATGTTTTCTTTATGCTTTCCTTAGTCAATTTAAGATTCACTTGCGTTCTTATTTTCATCTTGTTTTAGTTAGTTTAGTTGATTTAGAGGTAACTTTACTTGCTTTCAATAGAGTTGTTTAGTTAGCATTTTACTTGTTGATTACTTATTTAATTGAAAATGTTTAGGGTTAGTTTTCCTCGTATTATTGCTTAGTCTAACTATACAAGGACCTTTAAATCTTAGTAATTGTAAACCAACAATTCTTGTGGGAACATACCCATTTATCCTACATTACTACTTACTCCATATTTTTTACGGGAGTGAGGGTAGAGTTTAAGGTATTCGTGAGTTTTATTATTACTTGTTTTGGTTTAATTTAATATCTACCCGAGGCGAACAAGAGAAGGTTAGGCTTGGAATACGTCAGGAAGAAGGTGTTTGTGGGATTAGGGTTGGGATGGAAAGAGGGATGGTTGAGTTTAAGGTTGGAGGAGGAGAAAGAGGTGGTGGACGTGGAGGTACAGGTGGAAGAGGAGGGAAAGAGTGAGGGGGGAAGGAGAAAAGAATGAAGGTTTGGGTATGGGTTTGTATAATGACGATCTGGGTTTGGGAGGAGAAATAGATTTGGTTCGGGCTTGAGTTTGGATACGGTGCGGGTTTGGATTGAAAAATAGTTAAGATAATTAGAAAATTAAATATGGATGAAGAGGGAATTTTGGAGATAAAAAATATGTTTTTGGCCCTGATGTCAGCCTTGCATCTAGCGGTAGCTAACAGAAAGGCGTTAAATGTTTGGTCATTTAAGGAGGTTAATTGTAATTTAATCAAATTATAAGAATGGATCGATAATATTACCCAATCTCAAGAAAGATAGATGTAATTAACCCATACTAAAGTTTTACATTTATATCAATTAGGATTTAATCAAATTACCAAACCCACAATGAAATTTAATCAAATAACACTTACCCCTTACTTATAACATTACTTATAGAAAAACTATAACAAACACATCTTAACATGAGTCAACTTTTTGACTCTATCTAAATATTATTATTTGTCAATTATGTTTGCACTATTATTGTCATATTTATTTAATTGCAATTAGTTTTGCACTATGCGTCATTTGTTTGATTTGCTTTTTCAACACTCATTCTACATTTACACTATCCACTATTTGTCTTATTTATCTGCATTAGTCATTATTTGAATTACCTATTATTTTCACTATCCATTTGTTATTTGCAATGTTCATACTTTATTTGCATTATCTATTATTTACACTATTTATTCATTATATGCAATATTTAAATATAATTATAAGCTTATTATTTGCTCTATTCATCTAATGTTTGAATGTCTTATTATTTGCAAGCCATTCATTATTTTGAAATTATATTTATCTATAACACTAGTAATTATTCCCATTATTCATCTTTAGTTCGAAATTGAAATAATACTTTTCTGACTCTTGGTTTATGGTACATCTATTACGAATTTCATCCGTTGTATGATGGATGGAATTGGCCATATTTTCAATAGTCATGGAGTTCAGACATTCGAATTCCATGTAAATCTTCCGACATAGATCCGTTGACTAGGACCTCATTTGTATGATAGAATTTACATCTGAATACTGTCTCTTATACACATCTAGATGTGTATAAGAGACATGTGCCCAAAGTATACAGCTTTATTTTCCATTTTGACTCCCACATTTTATTTTACTAATATATAATCGCCAATCCATCAACATCTTAAGAGTAAAAGCCTAATATTCTAACTTAACTTGTTAGAATATTACTAACGTGGATAAGTGAGGGAATGAGTTTACAATTTTCAGTAATAACTTGTGAATGTTTGCTTATATTCTAACAAGTTTTTTTTTTTTTTTAGGTTTTTTGTAATATTATTCCATATCCAAATATTTATGTCATTAATACACATCTAAATGTTTATAAGAGATTATTTTAGAATGATATCCTGTATTCAAACTTATATTTTTGAATATTATTTGCTTTATTTATTATCCAAATATTATTTCGAAATAATATCTCATAAAGCATTTATTTCATTACGCCCCATATTTCTCATCCAAGATTTGGTCCTTTATTTCTTCAACAAACCATTGCAACGTACTCCTTCTCTCCCTCTTCCTTCCTCTTCATCATGTCCATTTCCATTACCAATCACCATGTCATTGTATTTGCCTACATTACTGGCTGTATTGTCGCAGGCACCCAAAATTAAACAAATCTCAGTATTAATATAGCAGTGGTGAGTTCAAGTTGTCTTACAGGGAATAGATTTATTCTCGTGCTCAAAGGAAAAAAAAAAAGAGAGTTTTGAATACTTTTAATTTAAAACTAAGGCAATAAAGTAACTGAAGAAAATTCAATTTAAGAAGAATCTTAGTTCCGATCATATCCACCATGAAAATTTTACTAATCGGTGTTTTAAATTGAATTTTCTTCAGTAGGATAAATGGGTATGTTCCCAAAAATTAATTAATAGAAGCATTAAAATCAACAAGAATAATTAGGCTAATTAAACATAAACACACGCGGTTATGCCAATTAGTTGATTATTTTTCCTAAATTCAATAACGCTAATCGAGCAATTATCAAACTTAGTTACTTCACAGATTAAATTAAGCACACGCGGTTAAAAAAATCTAGCTGTAGATTAATTCTAATAACTCATTATTCTGCAACAATAGCAAATTAAAAAGAACAATCATAAAATTAATCGCAAAAAAATAATCAATACTTGATATAAAAGTGAATAAATTCAAGAACAAAAAGTCTCACAACATAGTAGAATTGAAGCTTCAATTCCCTCGACCAAGAAAAAAGATTTAGAAACTAAGTGTCATGAAAGAATGGACAAGAATTTTCTGCTGAAAACCTTAACTAAAACGAGGAATAGATGTGTGTTCTGTTCTAATACACATCTAGATGAGGTATTTATATTGAATAGTTGGGTTACAAATCCTATCCAAGGATAAGAACGTAAAATGTATGAAAAAGATTCTAACCGGACGAAGAAATCTGCCAAAAATCAAAAATCAAGAAACACCCCTATATCGAGCGTATATGAATTGCTTGACTCGCGCATGTGCGCTGCACACCAACTTGGAACTCGCTCTCTAGACACGGTGCATGTTGCTCAACCCCATACATGTGCTGTCCTCCTCCAACAATTCAGTTTTGACTTTGATTTTCACTGTGATGCTTTTGGAATTTGGAAAAGTGCAAAACATAAAAGTTGTAGTTCTCTTTTTTATCTTTCCAACGCATCTTAAATTAGCTCTATCGGAGCTCGGATTTGAAAGTTGCATTTGAAACCACAAAACAACATCCATAAAGGCTCCATCGTGCACATTTCGTTCCTAAAATTTTCTTTTACCTTTTTCATCTTTTCCAGCTCTTTTTCAATCCTACAAAATCTAAGACTAACCAAATTAAACTCAATAATATCTCAAATTTTGCTTACAACATATAAAAATGTGGTAAATGACACACTAAATATAGCACAATTATGAACTTATCAAATTACTCTACACTTAGTCTTTGATCGTTTTCGAGCAAACATAAAATTAAAACATTTAAACATAACAAAATTCCATTCAACATATTTCCTCAAATTTTCATATAAATAATCAATAATCAATCCACCAATTAGAGTGAACTATTAATTTTTTTTAAAGAAAAATAACAATTGTTATTAAATATTCGCATGTAGCCCCCAGGTATACTCGAACATTGTTAATTTGGATGATTTTATCTATGTTGAAAAAGCAAATCAACTAAATGACGCATAGCTGTCTCTTATCCAAAATAAATAGGAGCTATTGGGTATGAGGGTTATACCATGTGCAGGTTTACAACAATTTACCTTAATGAATATGAGGCAATTCTCCATCTCTACTACCAAATTTTATCCAATTCGGAATTGACATAATCAAAAGGAGGAGGACATTGATCCTAGTGAAGCAATTGAACAATAAGCAAATTCTAATTTAGTATAAAAATATTAGCCAAAGGATAATTTTATGCTAAATTAAATATAAAAACTCACACTCTATAAAACTTGATCGAAAATAAAAATCATGCTTTTGGACTTTAAACTTGTGCACGAATTCCAAGTTATATAAAAACATCTCTTTATGGCACTAGCATGGAGTATGCTACTAGTTGGAGTTTTAGTAGGTCTATTGATAGAGATCAATAGTTTCCGTCTAGATGTGTTGATATTTCTCTTTTATTTTTATTATGGTTATTGACTTAAGAAAGGATGAAAAAGATTCAAAATAGAATCAAATATATTTTACTAACCCCTCTTCCCCTTATAAGAGACGCCAAGGTCTCTCTCAACTTTCAATTTGTCATCATTTATACGACATTAGATTATTATCATAAAAATTTGATAGGTAGAATAAAGATAAGTTGGTTTTCTAAATTTGTAATGGGTACACTTGACGATATGAATCATTTGAAAAATAAACATATTTGTTCTATAGCGAATTTTTTTACAAGATCAATTCGGGGTTTAGTTTATGCGTGGCGAAAGGGGCGTTGGAATGGTCTTAGCTCCCGAATATTTAGACAATACAAAGAAGTCTGCTAGACAGACATTATCGAATAGCGCCCTTGATGAGAGGTATGAACAAGAAGCTTTGAGAAAAGACTAACTATAAAGAACTGTACTTAAATTGTGTTTTTTGGTTTCAAATATTGATACTAGTTTGATATTTAAATTTTATAAGGTTTCTTTTTAGTAGAGGATAAACACTTGAAACTAGTGTTCATCACGGGAGTTATTTGGAAAGGGTTTTGTTAAATGTGGTAGGTCATGTCGGTAATGTAGGAGCTTTTTGTAGATCAGTGGTTGGGCATGTGGTAAGGAGTTGAGAATAAAAGATAGAAATGATAGAACAAGTGAAAAAGACAATTTTTTTTTTCTTCTAATTTTATGTGAATAGACTTTTGTATCCTTATTATTGAGATATATAATGGTTGAATAACATAAATTACTCAAAATTTATCTTATCAAGTGTTGATTGTATTAGGATATTCACAATCTTATATGCCTAGGCAAATTAATTTAATAAACTAATTAGTTTCGATGTTAGGTTAAACTAAACGAAAACAAAAACATGAAATTAATTTTGTGGTGCAGATACGTTTATCGAAAACCAATAATTTACTGAAAATTCCATTTTATTAACATAGAAAATTCATAGTTTACTAGTTCTAGATGTGTAGTAATTCGTACGTTCATTGATTAATTAAGTCAAAAAATATAAAAGGTTATAAGGCAACAAAAATTTGATTTTTTTGCACAATAAATAAATAAAAAATTAAAATCATAAGGACTATTGTGAGATTGATGAATACCTTAAGTTTAGTAGGTAATTGGCTTTTCCAGTACATTTACCTTTAAACTTATGGGGTCCTATCATCTTAACCTTCATATGCATATGGGCATATGTACTTTTGGAAAGAGTGGTGTGTGGATGGAAAATCAACTTACTAACGGAACCTTTAAATTGGACAAAATGCTGCCTTTTGCAAAAGGCATCAATTGATGCCATCATCAATCACCATCTTCTGTGGATGGTTTTTGACAAAAATTACACCCACGACTTTAAGTTTTCATGTAGTTCATGAATTTAATCTTAAAAACCTCTAGAAGGAAGGCATAAGAATTGGAAGGGGGGTTGAGAAGGGAAGATGATGAGAGGTGGTGGATTTGGTTAGAGGGAAGTTGGGAGAATAAGATCAGAGGAGGAGTGGGGTTGGGGGACTAAAATGAGGGCAAGAGGGTGTTAGATCTTGTTGGAGAGAGGGCTAGAAGAAAGAAAGGCAAGGATATGGAAGGTAACTGGGCTAGGGAACGAGATGAAGGGAAATGGGCGATAGATCTGGGTTTGGAGGAAATGGAAGTGGGTAAAAATTTGGCAGACTTGGGGAAGCGGGAGAAGATAGATAGAATGGTAATTTTAATGGGAAGGGGCTGGGAATGAGAGAGAAAGACATGGAAGGGGCTGGAGAGAGTGGAAGGAGACTAGTGATGGTTACAGTTATGGAGAAGGTAGAGGTTGAGATGGATTGGTGATAGAGAAGACTGATAATTTTTTAATATTTTTTATTGCAGTTGTTTCTGATTTTTTTTTTCTTTTCATTTTTTAGAAAGTGAATAAAGGTAATTTGAGAAGAAAATTTGAATAATGTAAAGGGTTAAATGCAGAAAATCCCTAAACTTACACCTCAATTGCAGTTTACCCTCTCAACTTATTTAATAAGTACTTTACCCTTTTGTCCCTTGCTTCTTCATATTTTGGGACAAAATTACCCTTACTATTTTAAATTTTGTTTTTCTTTTTTTCCCTCTTCTTTCCAATTTGTATATTTTCTCTCTTATATTTTTCCTTTTATCTTCTTACCCATTATTTCTTGCTACCACTTAACTATTATACTACTATTGATTGGTTAATTAAAAGATCTATTTTTTTACATGTATATAAGTAATTTATAGAATAAATAAGTTTTTTAATACAAGAAGCATATAGTTTAATAGTATAAAATGGATTTTGTGAGTTTTACTAATGCTATTATTAACAAATAAACAAACTATAAAAATATAAAATAATTTGTCAAAAAATTAAAATATATTCTAAGTATGCAAATAATTTTTTTTTGTGCCATATCATTTGTGTGTGATATTTTGATTAAGTTTATCATATCTCCAAACACCTTTATATTAGGCAACCATAATATTCTTTTACTGTATTTACCTGACACATCTACTAATACCTTGTTGTAATATAAATTTTCATTCAATAAGTTTATTGTATACTAAAATAAAATTTTTAATTTTCTCTAGCTCAAAAATTTTATTATTCGGGAGCTAAGACCATTATTAGTAGTTAATCACAAACTTTATATTACAACAAGGCATATTTATTGTATTAAAGAATGATTAATCTATAAATTAAATTGTTTAGACACATGTGAAAAGTTAGAACTTTAATTAATTAATTATTAAAAGTAATGTAATTGTTTAGTAGTAGCGAGAGAGAATGATGAAAAAAAATAAGAAAAAGATAGACAAAATAAATTAAAGGGTAAAAAAGAAGAAAAAAAGAAAAATAATAAGGGTAATTTTAGAGATACTAAAACATAAAAGATTTTCAGTGATGTGGATATAACCTATTTGAGTTAGGGTTAGTCCAAGTGCAATATCGTCCAAAGTAAGGTCGAGCACCGTACGTAGTACCCACATCCACATCACGTGAAAATAAATGGCTAGGGCTGTGTATCTCTCGAGGTAGGCTCTAACGTTCAAATCAATACTTATACCAGATAGTAAAATTTAATAAGAATTTAGAACTTGAATAATTAAGAAAGTGATTATTAACCTAACTTGCCATTTCGATATTTATATGTGCGGTTGTTGGGTCGGATTGATCCACGGGTAGAACATTTATTATTTGACTAGTTTAGGTCTATATGGATCCAAGGAAATTTACTAAAATACCACTAAAAATTCGAGTTGGGAGTCACATGTAATACTTGTTTTTCATCAAGGTAGTTAAGTACTTATTATATAAATAAGTAGAAGGGATAAATTGCAGGTGACATGATAATTTAGTGATTTTCTGCATTTAACCCTCATCTAAAAGATGTTGAAATTTAATTTAATCTATTTTGAAAATTTTAAAACACGGACATTTGCAGGTTTTTAAACAGATGAGGGTCAATACAGGAAACAATCAAACTAGATGAGGTGAAAGTAGAATTTAGCCTAAATTTTTTTTTGTTTGATGACCTACGATAACATAAGTTTAATGGTCTAAACTGAGACAACTTACAAAGATAAGGACTAAATAGCAAATTCCCGTATTGTTCAGAGAACAGTTTATTTTCTGTTCCTTTTGGAGCTCTAATAATTGTTGATTTGCAGTTCTTCTGACCTTTGTTTACTCCGACACATAAATTGCTGTGTTCGAGCTCTCAACTCACAAATCTTTTTATTTTCCCCATAATTTTTTTTTTTTTAAAAATAAAATAAAAATGAAGATCATCATAAATCTGCCTAATTTCTCCATCTCAATTCTTCTTCTTCTGCTAGCTGTCTCTTTTCTTCTAACGTCGTCGTTCGCTTTCCAATCGGACGAGCTGCTCGTTGACGACGAAGAATTCGGTCTTGAAGGGGCCCCGCGAACCAACCCCGATGTGGGCTCCACTGTTCACATCCAAATGTGTATCCCAACCGGCCAGGAGAAAGTCTCCGGAGTTTAGTTCCGGATCCGATCTACTAGATTCCAAGGTCCAGTTCACCCTCGAACACGCCTTCGGCGACTCCGATTTCTCTCCCGCCGGTACCTTCACTGCTCGCCTCAAGAATTCGCCACATACCGGCCAGGTTTGTACCCGAACCCGACCCATTTATTTTTTAAAAATTTAGTAGTTAAAAAGTTTTTATATTCAGCTTAGATAGTTGTACTTTTTAAGAAGCTAGTTGTACCATACACAGGTATTGAAGCTTTAATAAGATACAATTGTGGAGGGAAGTGTTGTACGTGATGAATTTGGAGTTGAACCTCGCCTAGATTCTTAATTGATTTTTTATTTTTTTTTGCATTTAATGAGTTATATTCTAGTAGTATTTTAAACTAGGATTATAATATAAAACGTGGGTTTTGTTTTGTTTGCTGAATTCTTTGGTAATGTATGGTACAGACGCTCACAAAGCTTCGATTCTCCAGGACTGATTTTACTGATGCAGATAAGGAGAACTTCAAAGTAATCTTTTAATTTCGTTATTTTTCCTGTCAATTTCCAATTTTGGAGTGGCATTAAAAACTGAATGTTGTGAAAAATTTGATGATATAATCTTTGCAGAAACTTTTGGAAGCTGATGACTTCTACAGGATCAGAATTCCGTCTAATCTTCTGACTCCTCCTGGCGGAGATTATGTTATTTCGTCTGTGAAAGCAGTAAGTTTGACCCGGCTTTGTCATTTATATGTATATGTACGAAAGAAATATGTGATGTGTACAGACATTCCTTGAGGTAAGAACAAGTATATCATTTAATGAATGCGTGTCGGGGTGTGTGCCATAAATCATGAATCTTGTTTATCATTTAATGGACACATGTAATGGTTTGCCATAGTCATAAAGCATGAATCTTTTTTTTCCCCTGAAGTTTAGTAAGTTGTATAGCATTAAGTGTACGATTCCAGGACATTTCACTTATGAAGGTGTTTTGCATATGGACTTGACATATGTTAAAACTGTGAGAAAAGGCTATTTCTTTTACTTTTAGCTTTACAGCATACCCTGTACATCAAAATCAATTTCATTCAAAATTTTGACGACTCTAAAATATATATTGCTCATGTGACTAAAAATATTATAAATTTTGACAACTCTTAGACATATATTTGCACATGTGACCAAAACTTTTTACCAGATTTGAATTCAATGCCTTTGCTACTTTAATAATTCTCTGACTTGCCATTAACTGCTTGTTTGAATGTGCTGAGATTGCATAGAAGTTTTACATACTATATTGATATGGTGATGCAAAGGCATGAGTAAAGGTGTCCACCCCCCCTCCCTTCCTCCCTCCGTAAGCTATAACACAGAAAATCTTTGACATGGTGGCTGATGCTTTTAATGACTTGCAGAGATGTCTTCCACGTCATGGATTGGATGAGCACATTGTCATTCACATGGTAATATTCAGTTCCAGATGCTTAAAATTACACAGTGCAATTGCATTAGCTAAAACCTTAATTACAATGCCTTTTTGTTTTTTATCCGACTTAATTTCTTTCTGACTTCTTTCTTTGTGTTAAATTACTTGAAACATAGTCTTTATAACTTTGATTGTGTATATGTGGCACAGTACCAGCACATCCATGTGCTAGTGATTACCTACCATCATATCTCAATAGTTTTACGACTTTTTTTGCATACTAGCAACTTCAATCTGAAGCGTTTGATGATGAATAATTTGTCTATTTCCATAAATTGCAAGGTATAATCTGACTAAAGATTTGATGACAATTAAGTTATTTGTTGTAATTCCAATTTAACAGCCAATACCTTGATAATTTCTCTGCCGGTGTAATTGAACTGTTATTGTTGATGATGTGTTCAAACACTTTATGGCTGCATCCGTTTTCCCTTTCCTAAGACATAATTTTTATTTTTCTGATATGCTGCTTGTTTGATTTCAATTATTTTTCCTGTTTCGTTAGCTTTGGCATCCATAGGGTTAATAGGACCAAGGAAGAGAAATTATCAAGGTATTAAAAACCATTTAGCATTAGATTGCAAAGGTAGTAGTTTTGGTTTCCCGCTAAATATTTTCCATCAGTTTTCTCTTGCTCTTAACACTCTAATATAGCAGTCTTGAAAATGCTCTATCTCAATGTGTAATCTATGCATTTACTTGCAGAATGAGGCTTCCATGAATTGTTGTTGTGACAGATAACCGTCTTCCTTATGAGTCCTAGGATTCAGAAAATCTGTTGGATGATTTTGTGTTTTCTAGTACTTGATGCATCTGGATGAATGCTTGTACTGCATGAAGATTTTACCAATATGTTTTAGAGTTTTAAAAAAAGTGAAAATGGATAAAAGAATATTCTTCTCCTTAAAATCATTCTGTTAAGTGCATGCTGTAGTTTCACATTTTAACTTTATGATAATACTACCTGAGAAAAGAATACTTGTGCACCCTATCTAAATCAAGTCAGCTAACCTAAAAAACGCAATTTTGTTGTTTCATGTATCTGCTTCTACCCCAATGATTACTAAGTACTCCAGTCACGCACACAAGTCAATCTCGGTAGAGTTGAGTTTGCCTCTACCTTGCATGTTGAGCAAGATGAATTGAGCTGAGAAAGTTCCATAAACATTAGATTTATCATTACTTTGGAAGGAAACTGACTGGAATCAGCTAATTTCTTTTCTTATCTTTAATACTACAGGATGGCATGTAACTACCAGTAAGCAAATGAAAATTAAGATTAGAGGAAAGAAATTTATCTATTAACTTAAATAAGACACAGTCAAGAATTAAATACTTGAGCCAGAACTTTGGTAGATAATATGAAATCAAAAGCATCATTAACACACATGTTACCTGTGAAACTCAATTAGAGCCTATTCCAGCATTTGATGTCATTATTATGTGCATAAGATTTGTCAAAGAGTACAAACTACTAGGGGTGTTGATCTTGACCCATTGACTTAGAAAACCCTAGATACCGTTCCACTGCGAACTGGTTTATTTAGCGGATTGGGCACTGGCAATGGCGAAGCCACATTCAAGTGAGGAAACTTTGGAAAATTATAAAAGACATGGAGAAATTTTAAGAATTTTAAATTTAATCCTATAATTGCACCCCTAATATTTGTAGATTTTTTCTTTTCCTTTACATTTGCCCCCTAAAGATTTGAAATCCTAAATAATTCAATTAAAGATGATGGCATATTAAAAATTATGGATAATTGTTACTTGGAAACATAAGAATTTAACTAAAAAAGTGGTAAAGTTTTCATAAAATTTTCTTTTTAAATTAATTGTTCAAGTACATGTGTAATATTTAAGCAAATCCTCTATTCTTCGTAGTATATTTTATATTTGGTAAAAAATTACGACCACCACCATTAGATCCATATAATTACATGTAAACTATTTATTGTATAAAAAAAGTCATTAGACAATGAAGTGCATTTTAGGTGGTAAGATGCTTCCACTATAACCTGTTGGTCATGGGTTCGAGTCACTAGACGATAGGGGAAGAGGTGGGTTAAAAAAAGAAGGCAAGAGTTATTTATGCTTCAACAATTGTTAAACACCTGTCAAAGCTGCTCACCCCCTAACCTTGGGGTCTTGGCTATGCCCCTAGGTACTGTGTATGTTTTAAATGCCCGATGGGTACCAGATCCGGTCCATATGGGTGATTTTACAAATTAGGGCTAAAGAACTTGACTTAAGAATGATCAGTTATCACTTTGATTCCTCTTCTATCTCCCTCAATCTTTCTTCCCATCCGCCTTTCTCCATCACTTAGTCATCCCTTCTCTAAATCACAAGAAGTTCCTAACAATTTCTTCTTGAATCTTCAATATCCACGCCGGCCTCAGAATTGTAGTAATCCATTCGTCATAGTTGTCAAAAGCGATCATTTTGCTTACTTAGGCGAGAAGTGATGCGAGCGAGCCTTATCGCTTTTGCCACTTGAAGCGATCTAGTGTGAAAAGCAGAGCTAAAGTGCAAAAGCTCAAAAAAGCAAGGAAGTGGATATTGAAGGTTTTAAGAATTTTTTTTTTTGGGATTTTAATGATCGTTCTTTATTGACTGTTGGATTAGTTTCTTATTTAATTACGACCATTGAATTCTTAAGGTGTTTGATAAAAGAGTAAGGTAGATTTAGTGGATAAAAAAATTTTAGGTTAATAACTGATAAGTCATTCACCAGCAAACTTCACAACCAAGTCTCTCTCCCCCTCTCTTTCTTCACCCTATTTTTCGTATATCCTGCTGTGCGTCCCTCTCTCACACCCTTTTTTTTTTTTTTTCCTTGGATTATTGTGCGTCTCTCTCTCTCCCCACCACCCCTCTTCGACCAATCAATGGTCATAAACTCACCAGCTTTTTTTCTTTTTTTTAGACTGTCTAATTTGCTTACCGTGTCTATATATTGTTTAAAGCTTTGATAATCAAGTTTGCTGCTTCCGAAAGATGAGACACATAAGCAAAACAAATTGAGAACTATGTACTTTATCTTCAGTGACTGACCCTAATTTTTCAAATGTTTAATCAAATGATAGGAAATCTCATAAAAATTTTGAATTTTTTTTGGAGTCAACATATAAATTACGGGAATGTTATCAATAAAATCAATTTTCTAGAGGCAAAAGCTGTGATATACTGATATTGGCTGTGAGAAAGATGTGATCATCATTATGTTACCAAATATTTAATGCATTAATTGCATTGTTTTATCATTTGTGCTTGAATATTATTTTATTATGATATTTTTGTTATTTCAAATGATTGCAGATATTATTATTATATCTATATATGCTACAACTATGAATTATAAGAATTTTCTATGTGATTTTTTATAACATTGTGCTTTGTGTAAAAAAGTGTGCGCTTCAGCTTTGCGCATAGGCCCCGGAAGGCTCTTGGGTTCTAGGTCGCTTTTTGCTTCTAACTACTATGCCATTCGTGAATCAAATTAAGGTTTAAGAGAGTTCGTGTTAGGAAAATCTAAACTATCAGAGGCCTTTAGAAGCCTTACAGTTCAATTTTCAACAAATTGAATAGAAGCATTGAAGTTGTTAACTGGGTTCTTCACTCTGTCATTAGGGAAGGAAAATATGGACTGGGTACACATCTTTCATCTTGCTAAGATGCGGTATGTCTATATACACTAGGTTGGGTATCCATGAGCTCCCGTACAAGCAGATACATGAAACAACAAACACATCTGAATACTTACATAATGCTGCCATGTTGTCCCTCCTTATACACATGAGGAGTGAGGTTGGCACACACCTATAATTTTTAGAAGTATGCAACACGAATAAACAAAGTGTTTTGATGGACATAAACCTCATGTTAGCCAAGAAGCAAACTTGGGTCTTACAAAGGTTCTTTTGAGTAATGATATATGCCTTTGTATGTTGTATATTCTGAATTGTGTATAAGTTACTTTATGTCTGGACTTATTCTGACTTATTGTGTAACAGTACATGCTTTAATAATTTGCTTGTGTATACAGAAATAGGATGGTGTCAATGTCTTGGCTGTTAACTATGGTTCTCAAGGAGCATGTCAATATCCTCGGAACTTGAAATTTGTAAGTGCATACTTAACAATTCCTTCCTTCTCTCATCTTGTTTGATTGTTATAGAAGTAAATTTTAAGCATCATGTGTTCAATTTAAATGCATCGTTTGATTTTTGATGATCAAAGCTCAATTTGGAATATTTACTGACTGAACTATTGTGAAGATTTCAGAGGACTGTTCCTTTCCTGTAGAAGTTCTATTATTCATGCCTTTTAGGTTATACGTCTTGAATTAGTTTGGAAATGTTGACTAATAACTGCAATGATGTTCAACCAGAAATATTTTACTCCTTAATATGATTTTATTGTCTCTTTTGCAGCCCAAAAGGTGGTTATTTAACTCGCATACTATCTTAAAGGGTGGTGAGCAGGCGCCAAGGTGAATTTTTAGTCTGTATGATTTTTTTTTTCCCCCTGTTCTACATGTTTGTTCAGTGTTATGCTAGCCATATAGTTAATTACTTAACAAAATTTTCTCGAAGTACATGAGCTTGCAATGTATGCGTATTACACATATTCAACATGTGTGCCTCACAAATTTACTGAGCGATTCGTATTAAATTTATTTTCTTCAATATCAAATTGTTTAAGAGGAAGGAATATGGTATATACATCTCAATTTCCATTTCTTTTTCTAGACCATATATTTTCCTTGGTATATCTTCAAGGTGTGTATTATGATTGCAGTCTGTATATAAAGTGAATTAAATATAATGAACAGGACTCCAGTATTTTCAGAAGAAATTGTTGGTGGTGAGCATGGAGAAGGTGAAGGAGTAGCGTTCAGACCTCCAGAGAGGTCTTTTTGGGCTAAATATGTGAGTATTGCTATAACCAATAACCTTTGCTTGTTTCCAATTTGGAATTGAGATTAACTGGTGCCCGAAATTTGGTGTTCATTGTTTTTATCTCTCTTTCAGTGGATGTACTTGCTCCCTCTTGGACTTATTGTCATGAATGCTATTACCCAAGCAATGAACATGCCTGAGGAACAACAAGGTGGTGGGCAAGCAGGTTCTCAAATGCAGCAGCGTGGACAAAGTGCTGCAGCGCGAAGGAGATGAGTGGTTAGTTTGTAATTAGTTGGTTGATTATGTTTCAACGGATATTTGGTCAGCCCTGCAATAGTGTTTTCCCATCTTTGTTTTATTTTTATTTTGTAACGTTGTCTTGAAATTAGGCCCATTATCATTTTAAATGAGTTTTCCATTAGTTTATAAAAATATATCTAAACTTGTAATAGAGTTTGACTGTTAAGTGTCAATAGTCCTTATCAAATATATAGACACAGTAAAAAAAAATAAGTTGTGCATGCTTTGAAATTGGAAAGATGATCTATGAAAAGTGTTGAAATGGGAATTTGGTATGACAAGTGGCGTATAGGATGGGTACAAATTTTTGCTACTGTAATTGGTACACTGGTGGTATTAAGATTGTCTGAAGCTCAGGATACCCTCTTTCAGGTTATAATTTAGAAATTAGATTTTAATTTTGAGACCTTACACAGGATCACTAGGTTCGAAAAATTGATCATTCTCTCTTTATCTCCAGCTTATGTGAAACTTCTTGTTCTTAATGTCGGCACTAGTTTTAGACATTGTCAATTTTACGTGCCATCAATTCTGTTTGTAAATAGTGATAGGGTAATTCATCTGAAGAAATTCTAAAATTGTGTTTGAAAGAAAAAAAAAAAAAAATTTCTTTTCTGGCGCTACCATTTTTCGCCCTGCAGCCACTAAGTTTGTGTTGAGTTCAACCTTTCAGTGCCACCAAAGCAACTTGCTTTGGTTTACTTGAAGAGATCCCTTGTCCAACTCTTTCACCGGAAAACCTAGTGTCACCATTTCTTTAGTTCCAGTACATTATGAGGTGACCTTAGCTGTAATGTGGAGAACTTCAAGTAATTTTTTAAAGGAACACTTACATTATCACTCTTTTGTTGTTACTTGTGATGATAGAATTTTTCTTCTTATAGAGATCTTGCGGAGTGGTCTATATTCTGTAAAGTTGTAATAGATCTCTTCATTTGTTGAACTTTCTCTTGTAGGTTGTTTTGAACTTCTGCCTAGTGTAGGCAATGTACTTTACTGTTAAAGGCACTTTCTATAGTCTGAAAACTTGCATAGCTAATACCATGCATTTACATGTAAGAAATGTATCAGAAATGTGTCTGTGCTGCTATGCACATTAGCTCTTGGAAACTAAAAGGAGACTTTATAGCTATGGGGCATTTATTCATGTAGTAGCAACAGATGTGGCTTTGGGTATTTCTGAAGCTAAGGAAATGCATGTTTATGGTTGACTGTTTTCTTTTATGGTGCAGGTTGATGCAGATATGTCTGGACAGCAGGACAGGAGTCTTACCTTATTCATCGTCAATGGAAGGCACTAAGTGCAATCTGGTGGTTTTTGCTGGCTGGAACTTTCAAGGTTGTCTCATTGGGCTCGTGGATGGAAGTACTTGTTTAACACTCCTAGTTTAAGGTGATGTTTTAGCTTGAGAACATCCCATAATTGTGCTCGTTGAGGTGGCAAATACTGTAGGATCCACATTCTTTCGAAAGAAATTTCCTGTATCTTAACCACTGAACTTGGTTTCTTTTATGACTATTTTGGTTGTGGCCATTTTTGTGAGCAACAAATGTGAGCTTTCGTTACCTATAGTGACTTTATTAGTTTTCTTTGATAGCGAACTCAATATTTAGGAGAATTAGATGAATCATTAGAGAAGATTATCATGTCAGTTTCTTATTTGAATGAGAAAAATGAGAAAATGAAGAGCAGGGGTCACTTTCTCAATTTTATAGCTTTTATCAAGAGAATAAAAATATAGGTTGGATAAGTATTCGTCATCAGTCCCGCGAGGAAAAACAGAAGGTGTAATAGAGACAATAAAGGGTAAAGGGATCCAAAATCCCAATCGCGTGCCAATAACTGCGAATTTAGTTTAATTAGGGCTTCAAAGTGATAATTAGTTCCAATTAAGTACCAAGTGGGGGAAAAAAAAAAAAGAAGAAGCTCTTTTGAGTCGTAAAATTGAATTCTATTTGCAAGCTAACAGTTGAATAATGCCAGTCAAAAGGTCTGGTTGCAAAATATGAAACTTTGGAACACAAGAAAAATCTCAGCCTCCTCACCTCTCCTATGAGGTCTAATTTTGGACCAAAAGGACTATAACATAGTATTGTGGATCGAATTTATTTAAAATTTTGGGTGATAGAGATGACTAGATGGATGGGGACGGTATGGGCAAGGGAGGGTTTTGCATGGGTAGAGGTATAGGGGAAGGGTGTGGGTGTGGGTGTGGAGTAAGTTTTACATATTTACTTCGCATTGTAAATTTACACATCTGGGGTGGGTATGGGGGTAGGGCTGCAATTGAGGCGAATATCTACCCATTTTGTTGGCCTCAACCCTTACCCCTTTAGATTTTTATTATATACCCTATAGTGATCCAAATTCATGACCAATAAGTTATAAGAGAAGTTTTTTACCACTTAAATTACACTTTATTATTATATGGTTTAGATAGCTTAGTCAATCCTGTCCAATTCAAATTTTTGGATAACATCGGGTATCAAGTATCCTTATAACAAAGTGATGATGCCAAAATCATACACCTACTAAAAAGTATGCACGTGGTTCCAGGCTGTGTTTGCTAGAGACATTTTGATAATTTCTATCATAGCCGAAATAAGTTTAAATGAGCCAAATAAATATTTACAAATCTGTGGATTGACCTGACCCGACCCATTAGTCACATTGTTGTATAAATATTAAAATGACAAGTCTAATTCAATATATTCATTCTCACTTTTATAGGCTCTACATTCTCTTTGAATTTTTCTTGTCTAAAGTACTTGAATTGAGCGTTGGAACCTATCCTAGGAGACAAGACCCTGCATCTATTTTTTTAAGTGTTCCGGACGTGGGCACTACGAGTGGGATCTTTATCTAAACACTGGACTACTTTGTACTTAGAATTTGTAGTTGGAAAATTTTAGTATCAACATTTGGCGCCGTTTTTGACAAACTAAACTAAAAGTCATCATAAATCATGGGACCTAACATGCGTAACACTCACCAGAAGAATGCCAACAAAGGCAACAAAGTAATTTCTAAGCATAGCTTCGACCCAGCGGGTTCATGCTCCATTTGCACCTTCTGATGTCACTCCCTACTTGCACCTTGCGGAGTTGCTCTCATCTCACACCCTCCGGGTGAAAGCTTGCTTACACTTTTCGGGGTTGAGCTCTACTGATACTCTTCGGAGTCAAGCTAGCTTATTGACACCTTCCGGGATCCGTCCTACCCTTTGGGAGCACCACAAAACCTCCCAAGAGAGTGCTCAAAATTTGCCACATTCAAAATTTACGAGATAGAGTTTACGTACATTTGTCGGGAGACCCATCACTTGGGACAACCCATCTAAGTCGTCAATTCTCACTCCCAAACACATCCAAACCTATGCTAAGAATATTAACAATAATAAGCAAAAATTGTCTAAGTGTAACATGAGCTCACTAGTGTTCCTTATCGATGCACCTACACTCATGCATCCCGCACCTATGTACCTACGTACCTTAGTTTCACTCCACTCTTGCGTACTTTTGCGCTATTCATGCCTTCCGGGATTAAGCCCTATTGACACCTCGAGGGTGATGCCTTACTCATGCCTTCCGAGGTCACTCCCTACTCACACCTTCTAGGGTAGAACACTTGCTCATGCCCTCTGGAGTCAAGTCTTGTTGACACCTTCCGGGTTTATATCTTACTTGCGCCTTTATAAGGCCAAGGTCACTCCCTACTCACATTCTTCGATGTAGGACACTTGCTCACGCTCTTCGAAGTCGAGCCCTACTGATACCTTCAGGGGTATGCCTTGCTCACGCCTTGAGATCGCTCCTTACTCACGCCTTTTGAGGTCAAGCTCTATTGACACCCTTTGAGGTTACGCCTTATTCGCATCTTGCGAGATCACTCCCTACTCACGCCACCCTTTGGGGTTGAAGCTTGGTGACATCCTCCAGAGTCAAGCATTATTTATGCTCGTCCAAGTAGTACCATATACTCAAATAGTAACCCCCTTCAACCAAAATTTTTCATCCCAGTGAAAATTTTTTCTAAGCTTTGGAATTGGCTCTGCTCGTGGCTAAAAAAATATACTCCGTTTTTGGGCAAATAAAGTACTCCATCTCTGGGTGAAAAAATATACTCTGCCTCTGGGTGGAAAAAATGTAATCTGTCTCCGGGCAAATAAAGTACCTTATTTTTGGGTGATAAATATGCTCAACCTCCTGGACTGAAAAATATACTTCGAGTAAAACTATACTCTGTCTCTGGGTGGAGAAAGATTACTTTCAGTCAAGGTATATAAATTACTTCCTTAGACATCAGAAAAACCCAAAGCCACATCGAAGTATACTACATGAATAAATGTATAAGATGTTCCCAAGCCAAAACATCACCTTAAAATATTTACTCGAATTTGATATGTAAAAATGTACTAATAGTACCCATTCCCCTAAATACAACACTTATACCATCAGATGGAAAAAGAACTTCACCTTTGGGGAAATAAACTACTCTATCTCCGAGTGAGTAAAAATATGTATACTTCGCCTCTGGGTGAAAAATTTAATCCGTTCTGTCTCCGGGTAAAAAATATTCTCCGAATGAAAAATATACTACGCCTCCAGATAAAAAATGTACTATGCCTCTGGGTAAAAAATTTATTCCAATCCGCCTCCGGGTAAAAAATATACTTCACCTCTAAGTAAACAATGTGCTTCATCTCTGGACAGAAAAAATGTACTCTGCTTCCTTCCAAATTGTATTACTCCATCTTCGGTATCCAATCAACTCATTTGGGAGTACCAAGGAGCATTCCAAAGACATCAAGACTCATGCCATCCATTTTTTTGGCCAAGTCTTACTTTTTCCCACCTCACCTTTCTCTACCTCACTTACTCTATCTCAATCCATTTCACCTTACGTTACTTACTCGGGTAATACTTCCTACTTAGATGGTACCTTTTGGTCAAGTGCTACTTCTCATCTATATGGTACTACTCGTCTCATAGGGTATCTCCCATTTAAGTGGTACTATCTACATTCAGGTGGCATAGTTTTCTACAAAAAAAAAAAAAAAAACTAATAACTCCAACCAAATCATCACCCCCCAAAGTATCACAACACTAGGTTCAATCCGGATTATTTCGCCCATTGAAATACTGTTTTAAGTTTTGGAATTAGCTCGGGTGATGATTTTATTGGCCCAGCCGGATGTATAACGTTAAAAATTATTAATCTCAATTTGAGAATATTCGACTTGAGAGTGGGGGACACAAGTGATGATGCCAGAATTATACGCCTACTTAAAAATATGGATGTGGCTTCGGACCGTGTATGCTTGGGACATTTTGGTAATTACTATCATAGCAAAGTAAGCTTAAATGAGTCAAATAAATATTTACGAACTTGTGAATCGACCCGACCTATCAGCCACATGTATAAATATCAAAATGGCAGGTCTAATTCAATACATTCATTCTTATTTTTACAAACTTTACATTCTATCTGAAATTTTCTTGTCCAAAATAATTGACTTGAGTATCGTAACCTATCTCGAGATACAAAGTCCTGCTTCTATTTTTTTAGGTATTATGAGCTCGAATACTACATGCGGGATCCTTATTTAAACACTGCACTACTCTGTACTAGGAATTTGTAGTTAGAAAATTTTAGCATCAACACAAACATTTCCAAATATAATAAATTCCTTAATTTTTATGTGGTAGTTAACTGTATTAAAAAAAAAAATTTAATCATTCGCATCAAATGGATTTAAGTTATTCTTGCATTTTTTTTCCTTAAATTACCCATAAAACAAGATAAAGAAAGTAATTTATTTAACTCGATAATATTTAACTTTTTATTATCCTATAAATTGTTACAACAAATAGAAGGTAATTCTATAATATGCATGCCACACAGATATATAATATATAATAATACTTGATTTCAGGAACCAGGCACTTAGTGATCACCGCATACCTGTACGAGCAACCCATTAGATAGTTACTTTTGACTCCAAACCCTTCCCAAAACCCTAATAGGGTTTACTATCAAATACTGTCGAGTATCCTAATTGAATATACCTAGTTGACTAAAAAGAAGTGGAGGAGCTAATGGGGATGTGAATGATACGATGTCTAAAAAAAATAATTCTATAATATGCATGACACAGATATATAATATATAATAATACTCGATTTCAGGAAATAGGCACCTAGTGAATTACTGCATACCTTAACGGGTAACCCATTAGATAGTTAGCTTTGACTCCAAACCTTTCCCATAAAACCCTACTAGGGTTTACTATCGAATACGTTGAATATCATAATTGAATGTACCTAGTTGACTAAAGGGAAGTGGAGGAGCTTATGGGGAGGGGAATGATACGATGTCTAAAAAAGGTAATTCTATAATATGCATGACATACAGATATATAACATATAATAATATTCGATTCTGGGAGCAAGTACCTAGTGATTTACCGCATACATTAATAGGTAATCTGTTAGGTAGTTACTTTTGACTCCAAATCCTTCCCAAAACCCTAATAGGGTTAACTATCGAATGCTATTGAGTATCCTAATTGAACGTACCTAGTTGAATAAATTGAGGTGGGTGCAAGAGTTGGGGTGGGAAGGGCGGCAAGGAAGGGAGGACGAGTTTTTTCTTTTTAGTCTTTCAAAGATTCATATATTGCAACCAGGCCCTTTGACAATTATTCAATTGTTACTTTATAAGCAAAATTCAACTCTGACACTCAATTGGGCACTTTTTGTATTTGGGGATATTTATTAATTCAAACGATTTTTTCACTTTGGGGTCCTAATTAGTTAATTTCCCAATTTTGGGAACTCAAATTGAGACTTTAGATCATTTTGGGGGCCTTATATAAAAATTAAGTGAAGAAACATCACAACTTCAATCTTAATAGGGAATCGAATAGAAGTTATTAAGAGAACAATTATCTTTTTACAACCTTTGTGTCAGCAGGAGAAAAAAGAACACATCTAGAATGAAATGAAACCAAGAAAAAGGAGGCAATGTGGTTTCATTTCATTCAACAGAAAGAAAAAGGCAACTATGTGGTTTTAGGATTTGCATTGCATTTAGTTTTCCTCCATTTACTTATATCTAAATAATTAAAACTTTAAAAAATAATTTGAATATACCATTAGTTTTATCTCATTAAATAGATCATCATATCCAAAATTTAATTTATTCGAAAAAATTTCATCGTTGAATTATATATCACATTTGGATAATGCAAAAATTTTTAATTTTGATGAAATATAAAGTAAGTTAATCAAACAATAAAATATCATTATTTTTTATAATTTTTTTAAGATATTTATATAGAATATGATTTAAATTATGAACGGTTTGATTTTTGAAAATATTTTTTAAAATTTATTTTTTTTAAGAGTAAATGAAAATATTTACCCATAAATGAAAGAGAACCTTTGCATATTTTTTGTAGTAGACGTAAAACGGTGAATGGCGTTGTCAGTAAACAAGATAATAAACATTATACTATACTTTCGTTGCTCTTTATGAATAATGAGTAATAATTTGAAAGAACTACTAGAGAATTGTATTTGATAGAATATGATCTAAATTAAGGGAGTAATTTTTTCACAAAGGATAAAAGTAGGGGCGGACGCAGGAATTGTAATTTCAATAGAATGTAATAGTCACATAATTATTAATGCTAATTTATATTTTTTTCTGTCATTTAGAGGAACGAAATCTAGATGTGTATAAGAGATAGGTTAAATAGCTAAAATTTTAAAAGGTAAAATTTATGGCCCAAATTCTAAAAATTTTGGGCCGTTCGCTCCTGGATAAAAGCAACAGCTGTTTGAGTAATCAATTAGACCACCCTACATGTTAGATTTTTCCGTTGCATTTCAAAAGTAGGAAATGACAAACTTCTTGCCGTGTATTTAACACATTAATGTATTTGGAAGTTTATATTTAGTAGGATTTATATCCTTTCCATGTAGTTTTCTCCACTTCTTTAACTATTTAGCTATGAATAAATAATTATTGAGAAATTCTATCGTTCCTTTTAAGAAATAATTCTTTTATGCATTAAGGGCTTGTACAGTACAATACTATGTACTTTAAAAATTTGTACTGTACAAGTCATTAAAATCAGAGAAATGATTTCCTCAACGAAATTGTAGAATTTCCTTAATTATTATATAATAAAATAATCTGGGTGTTGGCTAGTTTTATCTTATAATAGATCATTGTATTAAAAAATAATATTTTTTGGCAAAAATTTCGTAATTGAATCTATGTCATATTTGAATTAATGTTTTGTAAAAATTTTAAAATTTTGATGAAATATAAAATTTTACAGTTATTATTATGCATACACGTAAGACTTTAATAAATGTACTACTTTAATTTTTAATGTGTAAGTTGATAGATAGTGTGTCTAAATGTATACATTAGATAAGGAAAAGTGTGTGCTTGTGTGACTGAATGTTGTTGTGTAGATATATCAATAAAGGGATTTAGGGTCCGTTTGGTTGGATGTCAAGTATTTTTCTTGAGGAAAATATTTTACATGAAAATGTTCATTTGTCATATAATTTTTTGGTGTTTGATTGACAAAATGAAAATATTTTGAAATAAATTTTTTTTAACATTTTTCATCTTTAATTTTATAAATATGAGTTAAAAAAGACTTTTAACAATTGTAATAAATATTTAACAAGTAACCGTGATCAATAAAAGATTAATTTTATTCAAAATTAAATGATAATATATGTAGTAGTAAAATATACGTAATGATAGTTATATTACTATGGGATAATTCCTACGATAAAGACAAAAATGAATGGATAAAAATTAAAAATGAAAATAAGTTGAGTAATTGAAGTTACAAAGGTAAGTATTTAAAGTTTAGTATCACTTTTGAATTATTTGACAAATAATTTATACTAAAAATTTTCACTAAGGTTAATTTTCAACTAGAGGGAAGAAAATTGAAAATATTTGATACTGAAAATTTTTTCCAATATTTTATACCAAGAAAATTTTTAAAAAATATTTTTGGACACAACCAAACACAGTATTGTGTCACTAAGCTCGTCCCAAATTCAACCATTTAAGTGAAGCATTTTCACTTAAAATTTTATGTACGAAAAATGAAGTGGTGTTTAATGTACTTAATTAAACACATAGAATATCAAAAGCATTTAATCTTTTAACTTTTAATACATAATGGATTTATCAAACACCCCTAAATCATAAATTCAGGCATTAATGGTAAAGACAAGGAAAGGTTAAGATTGTCTTTTAGTTAAATAGCAAAAATTCGTCATTAGACGATTAGTTTTGTATTGTGAAAAGTAACTAAAGGTTGTGTTCGGATGGATGGATTTGAAGAAATATTTAAAATCTATTTATTTGTTGAATGATTTGTAAAAGATGAAATGGATTAATTTCAAATCCATCCAAATTAAAATATGTTAAATGTATAATTTCAAACAATTTTCTAAATGAGTGGATCTAAAATTTTAACCTTACAAATCCCTCCAATAAATAAATAAATTTTAAATAATTCCCCAAATTCATCTATCCAAACACAATGAAAAAGATTTTTTACATCATTATTCTAATAGTGCAATTTAGGATATTATGTGAATATGATAAAACTTGGTAAATCTCTTGAGGTTGTGTTATCCTTTATTTGTGCTTTTTTAGCATATATATATAACTTACTTATTTTTTGTTCACCATTTTCATTTCTTTTTCGATTCTTATTTTTAAGGTGAAGGTAAATTTACATGCTATTCAAGAAATGTATTTGGGGTGCATATACTTGATTTGGATTAATTTCTGTTTGGGTCCTAATTACTTTGATCACATCCTTGCCACCAGGCTGAAAAAGAATTAATAATCAAATTGGAGACTTGAGACATTTTATGAACTTGCTATTATAGGTGATATGCATAATCCTTTTTATTATTTTGACACTGAATGTATACAAAATGATAAAGGGACACAAATAATTAATGTGTCACTAAATTTTAAAAAAAAAAAGAATAAAATTTGACCAAACATCTAAAATTAGTAGTTTGTGATTTACTATGATTTTATCATGTGAAATATTTTTGGTAGGTGATTTTAAATTTATGACTTTGTAAACCATTTTTCTTGTTTTAAATGTCGCTTTTTCCTTTAATTTTTGTATAATTTCGTGCCTTAGACGTGGCATTCAATTTTCGGTATGTGTTCAAGGTGCCATCCACAACTGTACCAGTATCAGCAGCAAAGAATTAAGGGCTACACAAGAAGTCTACAAACAAGAAAACAAAGCATATATAACAACTTGCTGTCGGTATGCTTTTTGTTTGTAAATTTCAAGTTTTTGCTATTTAAAGTCTCCCTATCTTCCCTATTTTTTGATGTGGTCATAAATCAAATTCAGAAATTTCTCATTAGTTTTTCTTTCCGTTGAATGGTTGGTTATTCCATGAAATTGAATACATAAAAAATAAAATGGCAAGCAAAGAAAAGAGGAAAAAATCACTAGTTCTTTAGAGAACATAAATAACTAATATAAATTGAAATGAAAAAAAAAACAGTTAATTTTAATTCATTTCCAGACCAAAAAACATAAGATGCTAAGGTTTTGAATAGCCTGCAAACTTATTAGAACCATAACGCAATTGATGTGGTTACTGTTAGCATGTAAATTTGGCAGGGTAAGATGGTAAAAGGAAATCCTTTTAACTAATTGAAATTATAACTCTGTTTACCTTCTACATGGATTTTACATGTACTTTTAGACCATACGCATTGTATCTTGTTGTTCTTATTTATTTATTTTATTCAAATTTTACGTATTGTTTTAAATTTTTTTTAAAAAAAAATAAAAAATAAAATTGTCTCCTCCGGTCTTTCTCTTTCTCTAGTAATTTGAATGACTAATAGGTCATAAAGTGTACTACCTAAATTGTAAGTCGTTGTCAAATTTAACCATTTCTCTATAGGAATATTGTTAATCCGAGTTACTAGATGTGTTATTAGAAATAAAAAAGGTTACTACTTTTTTTGTATATTAGAAGATATATGAAGAAATCTCAAACTAGGGGGATTTGGGACGACAGTCATGGTGATTAAGATATTTTATTGAAATGTGTATAAGAGACAGATGTATAACATACAACGTAGACCACATTGCCGATTTGCTTCTGTTCTTAAACATTAAAAATCAATCATTAATAACATCAATCCTATCATTTTGAAGAAAACTATTTAAATTTCAATACTTATAAAAGTCTAACATGATATTTATTAAAATCCCTTAATGTCCATCATCACACTGGAAACCAACACCACCGTTGTATCACTAGATTCGATAGAATTTTGTCATGTTCATTTGGCTAGAAAAGAACCAAATTTGGTGAGATCTAAAATCCCATAGTAATATCTGTCTCTTATACACATCTAGATGTGTATAAGAGACAGTTGCAAAGCCACAAATTTAAAATTATTTCAATTGAGGAGTTGAAGTCTGCAACAGATTGGGGTCCAACCCACTCCAACTGGGCCTATGACGAGGAGAAGGTACAACTCGTTTGGGAACAACAGAGCAAGATGAGTTTTGAACAACTCTTCAACCGTGTTCTTTATGGGGATGAAGAAGTTGTGGTGTGGGAAGATGATACTTTTGGTGTGCAGAAAATCAAAGAAATTCCCCAGCCTCCACTCCAGTAGAAAAAACACTAAGTATTACTAAACTAGGTTTAAATTTTGCATGGGAAAATGTTATGCACATTTATTGTGTGTAGCTTGGTGGTATTGGGATTGATTGAATACATTTCTTGACCATTATCGATGTTAGAGCATTTTGAGTTGGATTACTCAAATTTAGTACAGGATTTTGGAAAATAAGAGACTGCTAACAACAATTATTGGATTTCCATTAAGGAAAAATCTTGGATGGTTTACAAAAACTACTCCAGGATTTTTAAGAGAAAGAATGTAAATCCTGTGACATTAGAGCAATATTTCATAGGAGTCTCTTTTATACACATCTAGATGTGTATAAGAGACATATCCTCGTCTCCGAGTACAAAGTCAACAAGCCAATATATATCATTATCAAACAAATAAAATAAAAAGAAACTCATTCAACAAATAGAATTGCCACAGCTAATTTTATTAAATACCAATATTGCCCTTGTTCGGCCAGTGGTTTCTTCTCTTTTATTCGGTGGGTGATAATGCCAGAGCAATTTTTATGAAAATGTCAAGCTTACCCTTGATACAAGTCAAACCACAGCCTCACGAAATTATCGGCCAATTTAATCAAAGTCCCTCTCTCATCTCTTCCTACCCATTTTAAAGTATAAGCAACCATCACAGCTCCTCGACCTTCGCAAATCTCCATCAACTTTAATAATTATCAACTAATAATCTCCAGTCTCCACCACATCCATTTAAATAGAAAGCTTAAAAAAAAAAAAAATTAAGTTTGAAGCTTCCACATGAGATTTCAGCACGAGACCCATCAACTAAAACTCTCCATCATGTCCGTTAAAAAAAAAAAAAAAAACCAGTTGGATCTGATGCTTCCACATCGGATTTGGGCATGAAGCTAAGATTGAAGGCCATAGAGGGGACGAGTGGTGTGAAATGTTTCTCGGAGAGGAAAGCAACAGAATGGGACAATTGGTGGGGTCTACAAATTATGTGGGAATTGACCGAGAGGATATACACATCTAGATGCTTATAATAGACACCTTGTCGATAGCCTTGTGTTTCTTATGGACATAAGTAGCAAATAAGAGACAGGGCAAAAGAGATTTTTTCCTCTCTCAGAGTCTGGCCATCCATCCCACCGAACTTCAACTACGAAAACTATGAACACATCACAAAGCAAGTGGGAGACCAGTCTCCAAGAGGATGGAGAAGAAAACGGGACACCAACTGCCCACAAGTCGTATTTTTCTCCGATCCTTGGAAGAGACCGTTTCAACTTGGATGTGTACTGGGAAGGGTAATGTTGGCATTTAAATAAATCGGCTGTGGCAACAAGATACGTGTTGTGGCAATATCATCTGCCCCGTTAAGAAGGATCATGAAACTGGTTTTCCATGTAGCAGTAAAAGAAGTATGCTTCCAATATGAAAAGATTCCAAATTTGTGTTATTATTGTGACAAATTGTTACAGAATTTGAATTTGGAAGACATAAGGAATTTTGGGAAAAGAGTTCAAAAAGAGCATGCTACCAAATCTACTCCTGAGTTGTTGTTGAATCGATATAAACCAAACCACCTAAACGATTTTTTTTTTTTTAGAAAAAAAATCAAATGAAAACAACTGAATCGAAACGATTATTGTTGGTTTGGTTTCAATTCACAAATTTTAAACTTGAGATAAATTGAAAGAACTGATTTTTTTAATTATTATTATTAACCGAAATGATTTTATGTCCACTTCCAATATTTTAATATGTTTCACTTGATATGTTATACATATACTTTTACTAGCAATTCAAAAGTTTAATATTCTTGTCTTATTCAAAGTAGCCTTTATAAAAAAATGATTTTCACTATTTCTTTTATTTCAAACATCAAAAAATAAATTTGTCTAATTTCTAGTGAATGTGGTAGTAAGTAAATTTTTGTAGTTAGAAGAAAAAATATCTAACTAGAGTAAATTCATGCTTAATAAAAATGTTAATGTTAAATGAGTATTTATGTACATAATTTGTATTTATGCTAAATAGAATGGTGAAAATATTATTTCTTTTGTAATTAAGATAAAAAGTACTCATTCTAAAACTTCATAAATGACAAAATGAGTTCATATTTAACTTTATAAATCATATTCTATTCAAAATTGGATCTCAATAAATTAAGGTGATCAAGAACAATTAATAAACAACGTTTTATATAGATCTTGTATATGTAGACACTTATATATACATATACAAGCTGCGCACACACATATTTAAATAAATGTGAATTAATCTTTTGATACCCAATATCACTGATTAGTCATGAAATATTCTTGTCTTAAGTTATTGAATAATGAAATTTACAATATTTTCATATTAGTTTTTGTTTAAATACTTGATGTATTACAATGGAACAACGTTGCATTAGACTAATGTAGAGTGTAAACACAAAATTGGGAAGATAGTAGATTTATGAATTGACTAAACCCACTCACACCGACTCAAATTGAATACAAATCGGTTAGTTGTTTTTTTTTTTTTTTTTATTTAGAAGTTTAGTTTCGATTTGAAATTTTATAAATTGACATAAAAATTTGATTAAAAAAATACTCAAAATCGACCTAAACTAAACCGTGAACACTTCTTGATAATGTGGGAGTGATTCAAGGGGAGGTGAAGGAAAATTCGTGAGTGTTGGCAGTGAGGGGTGTTTGGAAATAGGAAGTGGGAGGGAAGGAGTTGTAGAAGGCATTGGGGTGTTTGTGGGGAATGGGGAACTAGACCTTTGTTGTAATGTTTCGAGAATAGAGACCATTGAGCTGCGGACGTTATCAGCTACTTTAATGTATTCTGATCTTGAACAGGCAATACTAAAAGCTTCTTTGGGTGTGGCTGTGGGTAGTTCTTCAAGTAAAGAGATTCAGAGCCTGCTAGGCCTAATTATGGTTTAATAGAATCTGTGTTTGGGCCAAGTTATGATGGGGTTGGAGAAGCTATAGAGGTAGAATTGGGGCTCGGGGACAAGGGGTTGAGGGAAATAATGCTCAGAATTCCATGTCATTGGATGTGTTTCTCACAGATGTTCTTGTTGCAGAGAGGGGGAAATCGCAAGTTAAAAAGAATCAGGGGAGAGATCATGAGGCATAGAAAAGTTTGAGGGTGCGATTAACATTTTTGGGACAAAAAGGAAAGTGTTGGTGGATGAGGGAGAAGTTATTGAAAAGGATAATCTTGCTGCTAAGAAAGGTGCATTTGGGACCGGCCGACTCGGAACCGGAGCCGAGGATACCTCTACGAGTTGAAACTGGGACATCTCGGAGACGCCGGAACTGGCATCGGAGCAGGGAAGACTCGGACGATCCTCGGCGTTTCGTGTGGGTGAAATGTTAAATTGGCCAAGTCGACTCGGTAATTCCTCAACTGAAGCCATCTTTTTGCAAAAAGAGCAGAGTTCTTGAAGCTTTGGCCGTTGGGAATGATCTGTCTATTGAACTGAAAGTGTCAATTCGAAGGTCAAGGTAATCCCAACTCTTTGTAGTTTGTAGCTTGTAGTGATTAGGGATGACTTGGACCACGGCAGGGTACTCTGAAACACATGGACAATGTATAATGAAGAGATAGAGATATATGTTAATTTTACTCATTCACTGAATGTTTAGTTGACAAAAGGGGGAAAAGGATTTGATGCATATGGTACCTGTAATCCTCTGGGCTTGAGACTTGGTCAAACTTGGCAGCAAAACCAGAGAAAGTATGTTTGTAACTGTAGATCATCGATTTTCTTGCTGCTTCTTTGCTACTTATGTCCAAGTTGAAACACAAGGCTAAAGAGAATGAGAAATAATGTTTGTTCCGCAACATATGCAGCATTGATCAAAACAGAGCTGAAGTTATCAACATGGCTAACATTCATTCATTATTTGTTACCTTCCAAGGACATTGGTGAGGATATTGTAATGGGAAGACGTAACGAGCTCCACATTGTCATGATGCCTTTTTCCCATGTAAACAACATGAAACTGTTGTCAAAATCATTTGGTCACTTCTGCATTACTGAATCAGATCATGAAGAAGAAGAAGAAGTTGTGGTGATGTATAATTTTTAATTTTCTTTTTAGAATTTTTTAGACTTCATGTATAATAAAATATGCATATATATCGATACGCGACCGATACACTGAAATCAATGTGGAACAATACGTTCTGCAACCGTTATCGCAACCGCGACTTTGAACCTCACGCAAGATTAGGGTGTTAGAACAAATAAAAAAGTTTTTGAACTTGTTTGGGGTGCGGCATAGATCTAAAAGTAAGGTCGAGAGGATTGATTTTGCTATGGAGGAAGTCTACCAACGTTTTAATCCAATCAGTTTTGCAACATTTTATTGATGCTACAGTGGAATTGAATAATGGGCAGTTCCATTAGAGGTTTACAGGGTATACTGGAGGCAAACAGAGGTGTTTTGTTGAAAGGAGTCGTGGAAGATCTTGTAGCAACTTAACTGGGTTCTGAAACTTGCATAGTTATGTGTTGGAGAATTTAACGAGGTTTTGTGTAAATAAAAGATTCAGGGGGGAAGCCGTTAAGGGTGAGCGGTAGATTAGGAACTTTAGGGAAGCAATGCATGGGTGTGGTTTATATGATATGGATTTTTGAGGGTTTTCCTTTCACGTAAGTAAGTTTAAAAAATACTGAGATATTATGTGCCTAATCACTAAACTAGGGTAATTTATTATATATGTAAAGACACTATTTTTTCCTAGATTCTTAAGTTATGTTGTACATATGCTCAATAATATAAATCCAATATTTTCTATTTATGTTCTGACAAAATCACTGTATATTTTTTGCAATGCTATATTTTGGTATTCGTCATTGATGAAGACCTTTAACTACTGGGCATTTATGTCATGCATGTTAGGCAATTTTTATTACCAAAATCAATAAGGTCTATGGAGAAAGTCTTTGCATGCAAGAAAAACAATAGTAACATTTTTTACTGCTAAGAAAAATTTCCAAGTCTCTGAAAAAGTCTTCCTCTTTGCTTCATTTTTTTCCCTAATATATATATTTCTCCACCTAGCTTAATTCTCAATATATTACATCAAATATTTGTGGAAGAACTTGGAATCTAAAGCAATTCGAATCTCCTCCCTTGTTGCTTCCTTTGGCTCTGCCATGAAGGTTTTATATGTGGAATTTGTGATCAAGCAAATTATTAATTTTCTTTGATGCTTGTGTAAAAACAATTAAGCTGTTTGTTATACAATTTGAGTTTCTATAAGATCTGATTTTTTGTTGTTTCAATGCAGAAAACTGAAATGAAAGTGAATATCAACTGCCAGAAATGCAAGACTCAAGTGTTGAAAGCAGTAAGTACCAAACTTGAAGGTTAATTTTGACTCTGATTTATTTTTTGTTGGTTTTAAATCTTTTTATTTATTTGATGGTTAATTTTGTAAATATATTTTGAGAAGAATGACAAAAATGTGTTGATTTTCAGGTGTTGATCAGGTAACAGTGGATGCTGAAAAGGGGATATTAACTGTTGTTGGTGAAATTGCTCCAAGGATTTAAAACCAACAAGAAATAAACACAGTCTCTTATACACATCTAGTATGTTGTTCCCAAGAAACCAGATCCTCCTAAATCTGATCCCTCTGAGCCAAAGCCTCTTCCTCCTTGTTGTCCAAATTGCCAATTTGTTACCATCAGCTATGATGCCTTACGACAGCAGAATTTGCTCCATTCTCTAACAAGAATTTCGACTATACGTATTATTATTGATCCTTCATAAACCTGATCTCCCTTAGCCTACAACAAATAATGACTGAAAGCCTCTTCTTTCTTGTTGCCGTCCTTGCCGATTCTGCGATCCCTTTTTAGCTACAAGGCTTATGACAGCAGAATTTGCATCGTCTAAAAAGAACTTCTACTATGGCTTTTTATGCATCATTGTCTTTCTACTTAATTGTATATCATGATGGTCAGCTAAATATATATATACAGCATGCATTATACGGTGGAATTTAGATACTTTTCACCTTACAAATATAGCTTATTATGCATTAAGTCGAGTGAAAGTAGCCCTTTAATATTGTGCACTGTACCATGTGTTTAAGGCCACAATATTTACGAAGACATTAAGGATTCAATAATCATGGTTCTGTAATATTACTGAACTAATGTGTAGAAGAGACTTCTGCATCATTAGATTCACAAATTTATTATGGGTTTTTTATATCATGTTATCTTTTTTGTGACATTCATACGTAGACGCATATTGAAATATATTGTGGCCTTAAACACATGGTACAGTGCCAAAATATAGTTTTGATAATAAGATTATTTCCTTACATCTTATCGCTTATGGTTCAAATCACTAACGGGCAATAGCAGAGTTAGGATTTAGGGATAGAGAGACAATAGTGTAAGTTTAGAAAAATTTAAAGGACAAATAAATAATTCTTAATTTTACTAGGCAAAATTTAGTAATTTTTCAAAATGTAGGAGGTGGTTGCCCCTGTCTGCTTCCTGCTCACTCAGCCAGTACGTGGTCTAAAATTTGTTCGAGTAAGAAGCTGGCTAGGGAAAGGCTAGATAGAGCAGTGGTAAATCCAGGGGTTGAGAAATCTCTTTAATCGAGGATGAACATTTGTGGACGCTTGCTTCATATCATATTCCAACTGCCATCACTAGTTTGGAGAGGAAGCTTTTGAATTCTGGGCATTATCAAAAAATTAGCTAGAGGAGATATATGTTTGAAGTCGTGTGGCTTAGCGACCCAAATTGCGAGGCTGTGGTTAGGAGAGGCAGGGATCGGAGAATAAAGGGGTAAGTAATTTGTGGTTCAGCTTTGGATTCACTAGAGTGTTGCAAAGAGGATTCACTCATGGAGTGTTGCAAAGAGGAGTTAACTTATTGGGGTAAGAATAATTTTGGAAAAATGAACAGAGAAGAGAAATTTTAAGGAGGCAAATCGAACAACTATCTAAGGCCTAGATTCACAAAATTTGGGACTAATTGGCTCTTTGACTGCTGAATTAGAGGAAATATTGAGTAGAGAAGATGCATTATGGAGACCAAGGAGTAAGGCACACTGGTGGTATAGAGAAGGAGACGGTAACACGTTATTCTTCCATGCTTGCGCTTCAGAGAGAAGAAAAAAGAATATTTTCAGGTATTTTAGATGCGAATGGAATTTGGAAGGAAGATGAACATGATTTAGAGGAAATAGTATTGAAGCATTTTGGCTCTATTTTCACGTCTTCTACACCATATAATGATCGCATTGATCTGGTCTCGGAACAAGTGCAGCCTAAGATCTCTAGAGGAATGCACGAGGTACTTGAACGACCTTTCACAACTCGAGAAGTTTCTAAAGCTATTTCTCAACTGAATGAAATCAATAAAATCTCTTAGTCCAGATGGCATGAGTCTTATTTTTTTTCAAAAATTTTGGCATGTAATGATGTTCCATCTTTTTGTTCTTGATTTTTTAAATTTTGATGTTTTCAGTTCTAAGTCAAATTCCACTTTAGTTACCCTTATTGCCAAATGTGATAATCCTACCAGTATTAACTCAATTTTCTCCTATTAGTCTCTGTCATCTAAGATTGCCTCAAAAACTCTTTCTAATAGACTTCGTTGTGTGATATCTAGAATTATCTCTTAATCTCAATCATCTTTTATTCCAGGATGTCTAATTATTGATAATGTCTTAGTTGCCTACAAGGTTTATCATTTAATCAAGAACAAAGTCACGATAAAGATTGGATTTATCTCTCTTACATTAGATATAACTAAAGCTTATGATAAAGTAGGGTGAGATTTCTTTTCAAAACTATGATTAAATTAAGTTTTCCAAATAAAATAGTTGATATAATTAGGAAATGTGTTAGAGTATTATTTTCTTTTCCTTTTTATTGAATAACCATCAATTTGGGCACCTAATTCCCCAAATGGGTATAAGCAGGCAAGGTAATCCTCTGTTCCCTTATTTATTTATTTATTTTTTCTAAATTGTTCAGAAGTGTTCTCATGTTTGATACTGGGGGCAGCTAGATGTGAAAATTTAAAAGGTATCCAAGTTGGGAAGAATGGTCCTACCATAGCTCATTTACTATTTGTAGACGATACTCTGTTGTTTGGTCATGCATCAATTGAGGAAGCTCTAGCCATACATCGAATTCTTGATCTTTATAAGGATGTGTCCAGTCAACAGATTAATATGGATAAATCAGAGATTGTGTTTAGCAAAAATATGGCAGGTGAAGTTCGACAGGACATCATACATATTCTCAAAGTGAGGGAAGTTACTGCACATAAATATTTGGGGCTTCCTATAGTTCTAGGGAGGACTAAAGGGTACCATCTCTTACCTGATTTATCGCATCAAATGCTGCAATTAGTTGTTAATTTATCAGGCTTACTATGCTCTACTGGGGCTCGGGCGCAGGAGGAGATCCAACAATTCCATTTTGCTTGTGATGGATAACATTCATATAATTGTCTACACAATCAACGTGATGTGATGAGTATTCAGGGGGCATTATCCGTCGTACACTTTGTACTTCTACAATGTTAGATGTAGACAGTACTAGTAGTATTGTAGATTCCGTCAATATTCTAGATGGGATGAATCCCACATTCGCTTTCCAAGGTCTTAACTGAGCACTGATTTCTCGAATATTTCCCTTCCTTGCCACTATTGTTCTACGCTTGTAAAATCTCTTGCTTAATTTGCAACATCAAGGTCTACAGTTGGTTGTTGATCTATTGTGTATTGCACGACCTCCGGTGTAGAAGGAGATCCAACAATTCCATTTCAACTTTTAGTTAAATCATCCACAGCAAAAAATATGTGAAGTAAGTAATCAAGTAGCATTACACCTCCATTTTGTACTTCTGGCAACCCAGCAGTAGATTCACTGCCAGTAGTATGGCATACTGCAAAAAAGTCAGGTTCATCTTCAAGAGAAACCTTTATAACCTCAACAAACAAATTATGAACTAAATCATGTCCTAAAGTAATCTTTAAGGGATTGCCCAAGTGTTGGTTCAATGTTGGCATTAGCATTCCCAAAAATTTTCTAGGATACCTAAACTTTGATCCATTCACAAGCAAAAGGTGATTTAATGTATAAATGAAATTATTAAAGCAAGAGCTTCTCAAACAAATTGCAAATGAGCCAGAGAATCAGAATTTTTATGCATTAGGTACTGAGGAGTACTCTATCATGCTTAACTGTCTTTTATATCCTTACAAAAGGATGCACCGCTTGGCCCTTCCTGATAAAACTATTACGACGAGCTTCTTTAAAAGATGAGCAATATTGTAGACAATAATTTCCAAATACCAAGAGTGTTTGTTCTTCTACGGAATTTGCGCGGATCCAAGTCTAAGCTAGAGTGTAGTTGATGCGTTATACATACCACATCCACACACACATATATATATATATATATATATATATATATATATATATACTATTATATATATGTGAGTTGTTTTTCTCAAATTTTGTTCAAATTTTGTTTCTCCCCTTTTTTGTGATTACTAAAATATCCGCCCTTAATGAAATATAATTACAATTCCCAATAGAAAACATATATAAATGTTTTTTTTTTTTTTTGTAATGTCTAAAATACCCACCCTTAATGAAATATAATTTCCAATACGTAATAGGAAACATATTTTAAGTGTTTCTCTACTTTTTTTTATAATGTCTTAAATACCAACCCTTAATGAAATATAATTTCCAATTCCGAAGAGGAAAACATAATTAAATTACTCATTATTTATTGTACATATTTTTAAGGATACAACCACCAATTTTGGCATAAATACATAATAAGATAGAAGATTTTTATTTGTACAAAAATACTTATTATAATTAAAATTTCAAAAAATAAAAAAATGAATCATATATTCATCATTTTTAATTTCTAATAAGAAAACATAATTAATTAAATTACGTGATGACCAAAATACCCAACCTTAATGAATTATAATTAATATTCCTAATAGAAAACATATTTATTGTTTCTCTCTTTTTTTGTAATGTCTAAAATACCCGTCCTTAATGAAATATAATTTCCAATACCTAATAGGAAAACATATTTTAAGTGTTTCTTTACTTTTTTTTATGTCTAAAATACCCACCCTTAATGAAATATAATTTCCAATTCTGAATAGAAAAACATAATTAAATTATTCATTATTTATTCTACCCATTTTTTAGGATACAACCACCTATTTTAGCATAAACACATAATAAGATGGAAGATTTTTATTTGTACAAAAATATTTATTATAATTAAAATTTCAAAAAAAAATAAAAAATGAATCATATAATTTTTAATTCCCAATAAGAAAACATAATTAATTAAATTACACATAATCTATTCTACCTATTGTTTAGGATACAACCATCTATTTCGATCATAAATAGATAATAAGATGGAAGATTTTTATTTGTATAAAAATATTTATTATAGTTAAAATTTCAAAAAATAAAAAATGAATCTAATTAAAATGTAAAGACTAAATTAATCAAACAAAAATCATGTCTTATGTATAAGAAATTAAACAGATTAAACTAATATACTCTTCATATTACGGATAGATATAATATATTATATTAATTTTATTATAAAAAATTAAAATAATAATTTTTTCTTTTGTCTTACTTTAAAATGAATCGAATGTTCATGAAAGCATCATTTATCTTATTCTAAAAATGTATGAAATGTTAATAAAATAAATTGTTTCCTCCTTAACTTATTATGAAATTTTGGCATAAATACATAATAAGAATGTATATAGTTCTAAGAGTAGAAAAATCATTTATATTTAAGCAAAAAATAAAATAAAAATATTATATTTTGTAACTGTTATGTATGTTCAAATTATTTTTATTTTTTAGTGATAATAAATACAATCTTTATATATACTATTATAAATATTATAAATTCACTGCAATTATTTTCTTTTCTCTAATTGTTCATCCAACTACGCCCAGTTTGGAAAACTTAATTATATCCTCCCCTACGTACTTTATATATAAGGTTAGTTACACTTCACCCATTTTTTAGTGTCATTGATACCATGAGTGTTTGTTCTTCTACGGAATTTGCGCGGATCAATTTCTAAGCTAGACATCTTGATGCATGTACATAATATACATATATATATGCGATACACATTTATCCTAATTTTTGTTTATCCCCTCAAAGTGTTTCTCTCCTTTTTAATATGATGACTAAAATACCCGCCCTTAATGAAATACAGTTACCAATTCACAATAGAAAATATATATAAGTGTTTCTTCTTTCTTATTGTAATGTCTAAAATACCCGTCCTTAATGAAATACAATTTCCAATATCTAATAGGAGAATATATTTAAGTGTTTCTCTACTTTTTTTTTGTAATGCCTAAAATACCCGCCCTTAATGAAATATTTTTACAATTTCCAATTCCTAATAGGAAAACATAATTAATTACTCATTATTTATTCTACTTATTTTTTAGGATACACCCACCTATTTTGATATAAATACATAACAAGATGGAAGATTTTTATTTGTATAAAAATATTTATTATAATTAAAATTCAAAAAAAAATGAATCATATAATTTCAAATTTTCAATAAGAAAACATAATTTAGTGAAATATATTTAAATTACTCATTATTTATTCTACTTATTTTTTAGGATACAACCACCTATTTTGGCATAAATACATAACAAGATGGAAGATTTTTATTTGTATAAAAATATTTATTATAATTAAAATTTCAAAAAAAAATGAATCATATAATTTATAAATTTCCAATAAGTAAACATAACTAATTAAATTACTATAATCTATTCTACCTATTGCTTAGGATAAAACCATCTATTTCGACATAAGTACATAATAACATGAAAGACTTTTATTTGTATAAAAATATTTATTATAATTAAAATTTCAAGAAAATAAAAAATGAATCTAATTCAAATGTAATGACTAAATTAATCAAACAAAAATTATGTCTTATGTATAAGAAATTAAACAGATTAAACTAATACATTCTCCATATTATAGATAGGTATAATATAGCATATTAAATTCATTACAATAAATTGAAATAATAATTTGTTCTTTTGTCTTGCTAAAAAATATGAGCATATTGTTAGCTATAATGAACACTTAGAATAACTCCTCCCCTCAAACTGTTTCTCCCCTGAATGTGTTTCTCTCTATTTTGTGATGACTAAAATACCTGTCCTTAATGAAATACAATTACTAATTCCTAATAGAAAACATATATAAGTGTTTCTTCCTTTTTTTTTGTAATGTTTAAAATACCCTCTCTTAATGAAATAATTTCCAATACCTAATAGAGAAACATATTTAAGTATTTATTTACTTTTTTTTGTAATGCCTAAAATACCCGCCCTCAATGAAATATAATTTTTAATTCCCAATAGGAAAATATAATAATTAAATTACTCATTATTTATTCTACCTATTTTTAATGATACAACCATATATTTTGGCATTAATACATAATAAGATGGAAGATTTTTATTTGTATAAAAATATTTAGTATAATTAAAATATCAAAAAATAAAAAATGAATGATATAAATTCTAATTCTCAATAAGAAAACATAATTAATTAAATTACTCATAATCTATTCTACCTATTGCTTAGGATACAACCATATATTTTAACATAAATACATAATAACATGGAAGACTTTTATTTGTATTAAAATATTTATTATAATTAAAATTTCAAAAAAAAAAATGAATGATATAAATTCTAATTCCCAATAAAAAAACATAATTAATTAAATTACTCATAATACACATCTACCTATTGCTTAGGATACAACCATATATTTGACATAAATACATAATAACATGGAAGATCTTTATTTGTATAATAAATATTTATTATAATTAAAATTTCAAAAAATAAAAATGAATCTAATTAAAATGTAATAGCATTTAACTAAATAAATCAAACAAAAATTATGTCTTTTGTATAAGAAATTAAACAGATTAAATTAATATTATACTATGGATAGGTATAATATAGCATATTAAATTCATTACAAAAAATTGAAATAATAATTTGTTCTTTTTCTTACTTTAAAATGTATCGAATGTTCATGAAAACATCCTTTATCTTATTCTAAAATACATGAAATGCTAATGAAATAGATTGTTTATTCCTTAACTTATTACGAAATTTTGGCATAAATACACAATAAGAATGTTATAATTCTAAGAGGAGAAAAATCATTGATATTTCAGCAAAGAATAAAATAAAAATATTATATTTTGTAACTGTTATATATGTTCAAATTGTTTCTATTTTTTATTCATAATAAAAAGAATCTAAACAATAACTATTATAAATAATAGTTATTCACTAGATTATTTTCTTTTCTCTAATAAATTAATAGATGTACTCGAAACAACTTAATTGTATAAGAGATAGGTGTGCGTACTTTATATATAAGGTTAATTACACTTAACCTCTTTTTTAGTATCACTAATAGGTTAATATTTAACATTATTTGTTGACCAGTAAAGTGCTTCTATTATATCAACTAAACATGTTAACTATTTTATCCCATTATATTCTAATATTTTTTTGTTTATATTTTGTAATGAATAAACTTTTTAACAAAGAATATTTGATTATATAAAATTTGATGAAAAAATGTATTGAAGTTGAATTTCATTTTTGCTAGCCTTTTTGGTTGGGATTAGTTGAAGAAGTGACAAATCTGGCCGATATCATTTTTTAAGCACAAAATTCTTTAACTGATAGTCAACTATTATAGTTTCACAACTTTTGATTACAATGACAAGTTAACTTGACATTTTAGTTAATATGAGAGATAAATCCATAATGTATATAATTTTTGTCATGTTCCAACTTAAAAATCACAAAATTAATAATCATACAAATATATAACTAAATTTATTCTTAAATAAATTTCTATCTTAGAATAGATAATAACACTTATACACATCTAATTTCTTTTAAGTCTGTATTATGATTAATTTAGATTTGTTTTTTCTGTAACTAATGAAAAAAAGAAAATTAACCAAGCAATGAAAGTAAAACTCAATAACAAAATAAAAAACTCACAATTTTTAATTGTTATAAAAGTATTTGTTAATTTTAAACCTCTTTAATAATATTTCTATTACTAAATCTTTATTTTTAATAACATCATTTTATATAATATTAGTTTAGATGAACTAATGATGAGTTAGAAAATAAATTTCAATTTATGATACAATGCATATAATTAAAATATTCTGAAATAATGATTGTAATGATACTCTAAATAGTTATAGGTACATAATGAGTTTAAAAATAAAAATTATTTTATGCCATTAAAAATGAATAAAGAGTTTAGAACTTTAATTAAGTATTGAAATGAATGTTATCATGATTTTAAGAGATAACATAACAATATATTCTTTATATGTATATATATTTTACATAATAAACATGTTAGCAAAAAATTAATTGTGATGCAAAATATATATAAAATCTCACTTAAAATAATAACATGTAACTTTAGTTATATTTAGAACTACAATTTCATTAGTCATTAGCAATTCATGTATTGTAGAGTAAGATAAAAGATTATTTTATTTAACATTCATGGCATTTTATAGCAAGATAAAAGAATAATTTATTATTTTAAATTTTATAATAATTTAATATACTATTTAATACCTATTTATAATAGGGAGAATATAGTAGTTGATTTGTTTAGTTATCCTATACATAAGACATAATTTTTGCTTGATTCATATATTCTTTTCATTTTAATTAGATTCATTTTCTTTCTTATTTTTTGAAATTTTTATTAATCATTTTTTTGTAATTATTATCTATATATTATTCGATTACCTATTAATATTTTCATTACTAATATGATTTCAAAATACTTCATCTATATAATGTTTATAATTAAGAATGATATTATCTAATTTGTAATGACAAAGAATATGCACATATATTTTAAAAGTTCAATACTATGAAAAATATTTTAATCTTTAATTGTTTAATTAATTGGTAGTGACGCTATATGAAAATTATAATCTAGGCACCTAGAAGAGAAATATAAAAAAATGCAATTATCATATGTTGTTCTCATAAAGAAGAAAATTTGTTTAATTTTTAAGAAAAAATGAAATTTACATATAATTTTATAACAAATAACAAACAACATTGAAAAATATAAACAAAATAAAAAAGTACATGAAAAATAATTACAATAAAATTTTATAGCAAAGAATTAAAAATAATATTAAATTTTGTTTCAAAAAATAAGAAAAATTTTCATACTTGGTTACCATGGTCTGTCTCTTATTACTAATGTATTTAATTGTTTGATTTAATAAATTAGAAGTATTACACGTACGAAGCACGTGCTATTTGAAACATAATTTTTGTTTGATATATTTGTTCTTTATATTTGGGTTTATTTTTCTTATTTTTTGAATTATTTTATTTAATCAATTTTGTAATTATTACTATATATTATTTAATCTCCTGTAAATATTTTCATTATAAAAGAATTTTGACACGCTTCTTCTATTAAATGATGTTTGATATTTGATGATGAGTTTATCCTTTACAAATGATAAAGAATATATAGATATATTTCAAAAAAGTTTAATATTATGGAAAAAGTCTTTGTGTATAATTGATTAAGTTATTGGTGATGTCGCTATTAGAAATTATAATCCCCAAATCTAAAAGAAAAATAAAAACTATTTTAGATCGGAGTTAACTACATTTTATGCTATTAAATATGAATAAAGAGCTTAGAACGTCAATTAAGTATTGAAGTGAATGTTATCATAACTTTAAGAGATAATATCACAGTATATTTTCTATATGTATATATATTTTACATAATATGTTAGCAAAAAATTAATTGTGATACAAAAAATATATAAAATCTCACTTAAAGTAATAACGTGTAATTTTAGTTATATTTAGAACTACACTTTTATTAGTATTTTGTGTATTATTTCAATTTTTTATAATGATTTAATAAATTTTATAATACCTATTTATAATATGAAGAATATAGTAGTCGATTTGTTTAGTTATCCTATATATAAGGCATAATTTTTGTTTGATTTATATATTATTTTCATTTTAATTAGATTCATTTTCTTTCTTTTTTTTTGAAATATTTATTAATCATTTTTTGTAATTATTATCCATATATCATCTGATTACCTATTAATATTTTTGCTACTAATAAAATTTCAAAATACTTCATCTGTATAATGTTTGATACTTGATAATGATATTATATTTTTTTGCAATGACAAAGAATATGCACATATGTTTAAAAAATTCAATACCATGAAAAATATTTTAATCTTTGTCTTGTTTAATTATCTGATGGCGACACTATATGAAAATTATAATCTAGGCACCTGGAAGAGAAATATATATATATAAAAAATACAATTATCATACGTTGTTATCATAAAAGAGAATAATTTATTTAATTTTTAAGAAAGAAATGAAATATATATATAATTTTGTAACAAATAGCAAATAATATTGAAAAAAATAAGATAGGTGAAAATAATTACAATGAAACAGTAAATATATTAAAATATATTTAAAATATATAAATCTTGTATAAAAAACTCAACACTTAAAATTTCATATTTGGTTATTATTCACTGATTACTTATTTATTTTTTTAAAAGTAAAAAATTTCAATAAATTAGAAGTATTACACGTGCGAAGCACGTGCTTTTTTCTAGTACTATCTATATATGCGAGTTATTTCTTTCAAATTTTATTTCTCCCCTTTTTTGTGATTCCAAATATACCCTTCATTAAAATTTGTTTCAAGAACACAAATCCTATTAATATTTCTTCCCGAAATTTTCCTACCCTTTTTTGTCTTTGTTTCCTATCAAAATACAATATATTATATTATATTAATATTTAGTAATATTTCTTCCCGAAATTTTCCTACCCTTTTTTTTGTCTTATGTTTCCTATCAAAATACAATCCCAGTACAAATAATAACACATATACAAACTTACCAAAAGCCGAATTATATTTTTCTGTACTTGATTCCAAGCAATCAACAACCGGAGAGCACATTTTTCTGCCTTCGCAAACCGTATGAATTTTAAAAATTTTTTTTCCATCACAAACGATGTGATATTTTTATTACTCCATATCTTTTACATTATTCTAGGTTTTTTTAAAAAAAATTTTTTGGCTTCAAGTGCTCTTTTTTGCTCGGAAAAATAAAACACTCAATCTATTATAAAATATTTTAACTGCAAATAAAAATTCAGTCTATTTTTACTTAATAATTATATTCCTAATTTGAACGTAAAAGTGCTCTTTTGACTTCTCGAAAAAATAAAACGTCGCATAAAAAATTATGATTGAATCTGATTTAAGAACAAAGATTTAATTAACATTAGGAAAAAACTAAGTTATTTTTAGAACCCCAATAACAACATGTAAGATATTTTAACTGCATATTATAAAAATTAGAATATTTTTACTTAATATTATATTCCTAATTTGAACGTATAATGATTTGTTATAAATTTTAATTATTTTAAAAATAATTAAATATTTAATGAATAATCACATAAAGTACCAAATAAAATTTAAACTGAATCTAGAATCATATAATCTTTCATGTATGTGGAATAATTTATGAATTCAACTTAATTATAAAAAATTGTTGAATAATTGATTATGGGATCGTAGTTAAAGAAGTAGTTAGTTTTGTAGCTGGAAACACTTTACCATCTTAGATTAGAATGTTATTCATAATGAGTAATATTGAGTTCACTAATAAAATTAATTTTTTATTTTTTAAACTTTTAATTATAATAAATATTTTTATATAAATAAAAATTTTCTATTTTGTTATCTATTTATGTTTAAATAGGTAGTTGTATACTAAAATTGCAGAAGTCGAGCAATGCACGTGAGAATTGTGTTGTCTTTTTCTAGGTTTAATCATGAGTTTAACTATCTCCGATTGTGTAGTTTCTCCGCATTCAAAATCCTTAAAATTTTATTATGAATAAGCAGTTTGGTTATTTCCTACTACTACACGTTATTCCTATCCTATTTTGAACAAAACACCGAAATTTGTTTCCTACCCTTTTTTGTCTTTGTTTCCTATCAAAATACAATATATTATTTTATATTAATATTCAGTTATTTTTTTTGTCTCAAACACAATTCCTATCATATTTTGAACAAAAATTCTCTTACCCTTTTTGTGTGAAACAAATCCTATTAAAACACACATTATACGATATTTTTATAAAAACACAACATTATTTTGGCTATTTCTTACTACTACACGATATTCCTATTTTGAACAAAAATTCTCTATCTACATGGTATAATTGTTGCAACATGAATTAAATAATTGCAATAACAAAGGACATTCTTTTTCTATAAATTCAATATAGTTGACTTCAAGATTCTGATAAGGTAACCCTTAACCCATGCATGTAGGCGTTAGGGTATGCTCGCATGTTTTTATTTATTTATTATTTTTTCAATAATGCTTTGACTAATTTTTTCTTGGAATTGGAGAAATATTCAATAATGCTTTGGAATTGGAGAAATAAGTAAAAGATTCCGATGCTGCAGCTTTGCAGCTTTGCAATTAAGATTACTTCATTTTTGAACTCTTCAATACATTGTCCAGAAGCTTTTGAGTCTTTCTTGACCGCTATTTGTTGCCCTGATGAAAGGACACCCAGCAAAGCAGCACGACAATTAGGAATTCGAATCAGCCAAACAATCTAAAGCAGAAATAGAGACAGAATTCCATGTCAAATCAAGAACCTGGAGGAAATTTGACTATTAATATGGATATGTGAAAGACACTACCTTATAAACAGGGCCAAAACCACCTTCTCCAATCTTATTTGTGAATGAGAAGTCATTAGTAGCATTTGATACGGTGACTAAATCAAATAAAGGTAGCTCTAGGTCTTCATCTACAATCTTTTTCGTTTTCTTTTGACTAGCAATATCTCTTGCTTTTCAGCTGATAAAATTGCAAAGAAATCACATTAAGCATCAAAATACAGAAGCATCCAGTGATAAGTCACAAGAAGTAAACATCCCCAACTGGCCTGTACAACACAAGGGCAGCCAAGCAATTTATTGTACACCTTATGTATTGCTATGCAATTCGAAACCATATGAATTAGCAAAAATCTTAAAAAGGGATTTTCCATTTTCATGAACTTTGATCTTGAAGTTCTGCTATCTACTTTTAGGTGTCAAGAAACTCCCTTGTGCATCACTATATAGAAGAAATTTGGAAAATATAATATCAAAAAGTAGCTAGGACCTTCTTATTATATCAGATGTACCATGGAACACCAATATTAGCAGTCAAGCTGAAATCTATCAACTCGGATTTGTTTTTGCGAAAGTTAACTAAGAAATTAATTATGGGCAAGTTGTTGAAGTACATATATGCTATTCCAAATTCTCCTCCTCCTTATTCCTGAAAAAGGGACTTTGAATGAATATTAAAAGAAATAATGACAAATAACATAATAGCCTAAAATTGTAATCTCCAAAAATAACCTTCCTTTAATCGTCCAGTATCTGCCTATACTTTACCCATTGATGAATACTTGACCTTTGCCCATGCTTTTTATATCCAAAGCCAAGGGCTCATTACCCATTGAAGCATCAAAATAAGCCTGCAAGTTCAAAATGAGCTTGAAGTTCCTTGAACCGGAATACGTCAAAAAATTGGTATACTTCATCTTGTGTTGTGTTGATTTTTACCTTGTACCATCTCAAAGGCTGATGACTTTGGGTGACCAAGGACCCTCTATTTTAAGTACCTTGTAACCCCATATTTTTTATATCCAGACCAACCACATAATAAGCACACACACAAAAACAAACACACACACAGCTCATAACAAGCATATACAGACAAACAAACACACACACACAACTACTTGATGCTCACAGAGTTTTGAAATTGAAGAATCTGGTTTAACCAAACAGACAAGGAAACTAGCAATGACATTTTATTACTGACTAAAATATAGTTGAAGAATCAATCTATAAATATAGCAGAAATTCAGTTCAAAACACAGCCCATAACAAGCCTATACAGACAAACAAACACACACACACAACTACTTGGTGCTCACAGAGTTTTGAAATTCAAGAAACTGGTTTAACCAAACAGAAAAGGAACAATGACATTTTAATACTGACTAAAATATAGTTGAAGAATCAATCAATAAATATAGCAGAAATTCAGTTGAAATAATTAATAATATGTTCGATAAACCAGAGCTTGATGTAAGGTTTAGTCTTCGGTTCATATTTCATCGACCAATCCTTCCTAATTCACATCTTTGTTGAAAGAATTTTTTTTGTAAGAAATTGCATTTATCATTTCAATCTTTATCATCATGACAGAATACATGCATATAGAATACATACCTAGATGTCTGAAGTTCATCTCAAAATCACACTCTATTGTTACATATATATAGAATGAAGTGTAAAGCATTGTATATGTTTGTATCATGATAGATAAGTATCCCAGTATTCTAAACAAGAAATGTACGAAGGAATAGTGTACTACAATATCTCGTTAGATATTACGTTTTATTAAATCTCTATCAACTTTTTTTGTTATTGTATCTTTGTAATAGTATTTTACTACCATTTATAGATGATCACCTACGAAAGCGAAAATTAGAAAACTAAAATGATCTAAATATGCCAACTTAACAGAGGAGGAACGATATAAAAAGTCATAAAAGCAAGGAGAAACAAAAGACAAACTATCCATGAATCACTCATAGCTGCAATTAGTCTAGAAGACGCCCAAGGTTACAAGCATATTCCACAAACTTTTAAGAAATAACATATACTATGAAGAACCCCAGTTATGTTAATCATGTTTTGATGATGACCAAATCATGCTAATGGTTTAAAGACAAGTGTGCAGAAAAACAGGGAGGTTCGGACGCAAATGATCGTCCGAACAAAACAACCACGAGCTTGGACGATGGTAATCGTCCGACACAAAGAATTTGAAGCAAGCCTCGGACGAAGAACAGCGTCCGATAAATTTTCAGAAGACTCCTCGGACGAAGAACAGCGTCCGATAAATTTCCAGAAGACTTCGCTTCTATCGGACGCATGTTCGGATGCCTACTCGGACGTCCGAACGAACACTAGTCTGAGAACGGACGCAGTGTCGGACGCAGGTATCCACAACGGCTGTTCTTCCAACGGCTAGTTTTCCAGTAGACAGAAAATAGCCGTTGGGAAGTTGTTGAAAGCAGATATTTGGCAACTATAAATACCCCAAGGTCTGAATTAAGTAAGAAGTGGACTACATTCAATACAAACACTTGTAAGAGCTATTTGAGGAGAAATAGGCTAAAATATTGTGGGTTGTATTGGTTTGAGTAGTATAGCTTTCTTGGCTCAACTAGTGGGAATTAGTGTGAGCAAGAATAGACTAGTGAGTGATCTTCAAGTGTAAGAGTGGAGGGATAACAAGTGTACTTAAAAGTGAGGTTGTAGTGTAAAACCCTTTGGCTCAACTAGAGGAACTTAGTTGGTGCAAGGGTGAGCCTACTTTGTGTACAAGAAGGTTATTGCCTCACCTTCTTTGAAGAAGCACTACTAGTGGATACTCCAAGCTTGAGAAGCTTGGGAGTTTGGTTTGATATTCTTTATCTCATTCTTATTTGTTCTTTAAGCTTAAACTGTTGAATATCTATTATATTCATTTGTGCTTAAGTATTCATTTGTTGCATAAAGTTTTGAATTTCTATTAAGCACTTAAAAAGGTTTGTCTTTAGAGATAACCTAATTCACCCCCCCTCTTAGGTTGCTTTTGGGGCCAACATACTATGAATAACATCTTTTAATGATTTTAATACTTAAGAATCACATTATTATTTTGACCATCAATTGATTTGTATTTTTTATTTTGACTATTTATAGATGACCTTAATAAGCGAAAATTGAAAAAGAAGAGAACCCAATATGCCAATTTAACTAAAGAGCATTAAACGATGTCAAAAAATTCAGAAGGTGACAGAAGCAAGAAAAAATAAAAAACAAGTTGAAGAAGTGCCACTCACAACTACTATTAATCCAGGAGACTCTCAAGGTTAGCAACATATAACATAAAATTTTAAGAAATAATCTATACTATATACTTCTAACCTTCTATCAATTTGGTTATTAGACATTATATATTACTATTTTGTCCATCAATTATTTTGCATTTTATTTTTGTAATAGCATTTTACTATAAATCCATATATAGATGACCTTCGGAAGCAAAAACTAGAACAAAAGAGAATTGAATATGCTACATTAACGGAGGAGCAACGATGTAGCAAAATCCAAAATGTGACAGAAGCAAGGAAAATCAGAAAACAAGCTACCAAAGGATTACTCAAAGCTACAATGCATCTAAGACAATCTCATGGTTAACAATATATATATCAAATGTTTTTAAAAATAATCTAAATTATATTTCTTATCATTTTTCCATCTTTTTGTTTTAGATAACACACAGGGGAAATATTATATGATCCCGTATGCTCAAAACCGCATCAGTTGAGTGAAATGCATACTTGTAACCATTGTCATGCCAAAAAATTTCAGTATGAATCAACTTCATTTTGTTGTGATAATGGAAACATAAAACTCGCATGCCCTGAAATTTCAGAAGAATTGCATGATCTTTTCACTTCTGAATCAAAAGAATCGATTGAATTTCGAAGAAATATTCGTGCATATAACAATATCTTCTCTTTCACGTCATTTGGAGTTAAATTGGACAAAGATTTAGCATCAAATAAAAAAGGAGTTTATACATTTCAAGTTCAAGGCCAAATCTACCATGACCTTCCCGGTAGATTCCAAATGAGGATGGTCCAATCTATTTTCAACTCTACTTTTATGACACTGACAATGAGATTCAGAATAGGATGAAAATACTTCTAAATGGCAATATTCAAGAAGAAATAGTAAAGAAGTTGATGCACATTATGCAAGAAAATCCATATGCAAAATTTTTATGGAATAAAAAGTTGAGAGATTTTTCTTCAGTTAAGGATGTTCAAATTCATATTGCAAAAGATGTCAGTTTGGATCAACGAGTTTATAATTCGGCTTCAGCTGATCAAGTTGCAGCCATTTGGGTTGAAGGAAATAATCCAAGTATCCATTTGAACGAGATATTGTAGTACACTAGCACTGTGGAAATAGATATCGAGTGAACTACTATTTTGGATGCTATGATCTATTACAATATCCACTTCTTTTTCCTAATGGTCAGATTGGATGGCATCTAAATATTGAAAAAATCTATGTGAGAAACAATAATGCATCTTCAAGTAAAAATCGAGCATATTTGCCAAATATCAGATCTGCGGAAGACATAATCAATCATGAGCCAAAAGGTATTGCTTTAATGACAATAAATTTTATTGTATTTTTTCCCAATATATCCTTGTTAAAAATCCTAATAAACTACATCATGAATTGAATTTAAATTTTATAGTAATACGTGGCAAATCAAGTACATGAAAGTATCATGCCGAGAGTACTACAGTTACAAATTTCAAATAAGGCAACCTAGACAATCAACATTACTACTTGCTGGAAGATTGTTCCAACAATTTGTTGTGGACATGTATATAAAGCTTGAAAGTTCGAGATTGGAATACTATAGAAAATATCAAGATGAAATGAGAACAGAATTTTATCAAGGAGTAGTAGATAGTGTAATGGCTGGAGAAACAAGAGGTTGTAAAGTCGGGAAGAGAATTGTGCTTCCAGGAATATTTGTAGGTGGTCCTAGAGATATGAGATGCATATATCTTGATGCCATGGCTTTGGTACAAAGATTTGGAAAGCCTGATCTTTTTGTCACAGTGACTTATAATCCAGAATGGGGTGAGATACAAAAAAACTTGCACAAAGGACAACTACCACAAGATAGGCCTGATCTTACATCACGGGTGTTCCGAGCTAAGTTAGAAGATCTAAAAGATCAATTATTTAAAAAGGAGATATTTGGTAAAGTTGCTGCACATGTACATGTTATTGAGTTTCAAAAAAGAGGTTTATCACATGCTCATATGCTAAATCCTAAAAACTCTTGCATGATTAATGGAGAATGTATGTATCATTATCCTCGACAATTTTGCAATAAAACAATACAAGGACGAGATGGATATCCAATTTACAAAAGAAGAGATGACAGGAAAGAAGTGAAGGTTAGAAAGCTATTCATAATAATCAATGAGTCGTGCCATACAATCCTTATCTTCTTTCCAGGTATAGTAGTCAATTTGATGTCCAGTTAGTCATCTAAATCTATCTGTCAATTACATATTACTATTAGGTTCTATCTATCTTTGTTACTTCTATTGCACGTGGACTCCAGCTGTTTGTTCAACATAGAATCTATCCTATTTTAATAATTTTTTTTTATTTCAATGAGAGACTTATTCGTATTTACTTTAAATTTTAAACTTCGTCACTCCAGGTACAATTGTCACATTAATGTTGAAGTTTATTCAGGAGTGCAAGCAACATGTCTCTTAAGTATTTGTACAAGTACATTTACAAAGGACATGATCGTGTTGCAGTATATATAGCTCATGCTGACGGAGATAATATAATAGATGAAATTCAACAATTTCAGGATGGTAGATGGGTATCAGCACAAGAAGCAATTTGGAGGATATATAAATTTAATATGAATGAGATGTACTTAGCAGTTATAAACTTGCAACTTCTTCTTCCTGATAAGCAATGTCTATCTTATTGGAGGTATCAAAATTTGGCACATTTTCTCAAAAATGAGAATTTATCAAAGACAATGCTAACGGAATATTTTGCAGTTTGCAAGCATTCCGATAAAGCCAAGAAACTCCTTTATAATGAGTTCTTGGAGCATTATGTATGGCACAAAAAAGGAAGAACGTGGGAAGAGAGGAAACAAAGAGATGTCATCGGGAGAATCAATGGAGCTAATCCAGCAGAAGAAGAAAGATATTACTTGAGATTGTTACTAAATCATGTAAGAGGACCAACTTTATTCAATGATTTTGTTGACAGTGGACGGCAAACAATGCTCAAGCTTCAAGGCAGCAGCTAAGAAAAGAGGATTGCTAGAATCAGATCAAAGCATCTTCGAATGTTTGGATGAAGCAGTAACATTCCAAATGTCTCATGCACTACGAAGATTATTTGTGACTATTTTGATTTATTGTGCACCAACAAATGTTTTGAGTCTATGGGAAAAGTATTCTGAAGCAATGTCAGAAGATTTAAAAAGAGAAAATGGCAGTTTGAGTACATCATACATTGGAAAGACCTTGAAAAGTATAGATTCTTTTCTACAAAGCGTGGGAAAAAATTTAAGCCATTATGATTTGCCAGCCTTGCCTATCGAAGTAATCAATTCTGCAGTTTCCTATCCAAAGGAAATTCAAGATGAGATGTCCATTGAAATCCCACATGATGATTATTCTGCTGAAATAAATCTAAATCCTGAACAAGAAGTTGCATTTTCAATAATACTCAACAGAATAAATGAAAAAAGATCTAGAGCTATTCTTTATCGATGGTCCAGGTATTTTAGAAAAACCAATTTATATAGAGCATTACTTGCCCATTATGACATTTGAGAGGTAAGATAGCATTAGCAACTGCAACATCTGGAGTTGCAGATACAATAATGCCAGGGGGCTAATTGCACATTCACGTTTTAAGATACCAATAATTGCTAATGACACAAGTACATGCAACATACCAGTGCAAAGTGGAAATGCAGAATTGATGTGGAAAGCAAGTTTGATCATATGGGATGAAGCACCAATGGCAAAACGATGGTCAATTGGAACACTTGATAAAAGCATGAAAGACATCATGAATAGCACGGAGCCATTTGGAGGAAAAGTCATTGTATTTGGCGGAGATTTTAGGCAAGTACTTCCCGTTGTACCAAGGGGAACAATACAACAAACTATAGATGCAAGTTTAGTAAAATAATATCTATGGCCATACATGGAGAGATTAAGTTTGTCTAGAAACATTAGGGCAAGGACGGATACTAGATGTTTATCAGTGAGTTTTAGCTACGAGTTGGATGTGGAGAAGAACCAATAGATGATGAAGGAAATATTGAATTGCCAAATAAAATGGTTATCAAATATGATTATGATGATGATGATGATGATGCATCAGAAAATAGACTAATTGATACCATATTTCCATCTTTGCAAGAAAATGCATCTTCCACTGAATACATGACAAGTTGTGCAATCTTAGCAACAACAAATGAATATGTTGATAAGTTGAATGAAAAGATCATTTCATCTTTCCCTAGTGAAGCCAAAACATTTGTTAGCTTTGATGAGGCCTTGGATGACACTCACAATTATTACCAAGATGAATTCTTGAATTCGTTGACACCAAATGGATTGCCTCCACACAAGTTAATTCTCAAAGAAAATTATCCAATTATGCTATTGAGAAATTTAGATCCAGCAGAAGGATTATGCAATGGAACAAGAATAATATGCAAAGGATTCACAAATAAGGTTATTCATGCAGAAATCACAAACTTGGTCGGGACAACACTCCGAAAAGCATGTATTCATTCCACGAATACCACTATCTCTAGTAGAGAATGAAGGATATCCTTTTCAACTTATAAGAAAGCAGTTCCCAGTACGCCTTTGCTTTGCAATGACAATTAACAAAGCACAAGGACAAACAATACCATGTGTCGGCATTTATCTACCCAAACCAGTATTTTCACATAGACAATTATATGTGGCTCTATCTCGAGGAACTTCAATGTCTACAACAAAGGTTTTGATAAAACCAAAACTCTTTACAGATGGTTCATTTTCCAAGACTAGAAATGTTGTGTACAAGCAAGTCCTACATTCAGGTAGACATATACTTAACATTTCGGGTAGTGATTTTATCCTTTACTAATGGTGAAAAATATATCGATATATCTAAAAAAGTTTAATATTATGGAAAAAGTCTTCATCTATAATTAATCAAGTTATTGGTGGTATCGTTTTAAAAAATTATGACCTAGGAGCCTAAAAGAAAAATAAATGTAGGAACTATTTTAGATTAGAGTAAATTATATTTTATGCTAATAAAGATGAATAAATAGTTTAAAGTTTGGTGGTGACATGCAGTTATTGATGTTCTGAACTCTTCCATTCATTCTTGAATGGTATTGAATGTGGTTAACTCTAAAATTGTATTTTGATATAGTATTTTAGTATGAAATTAAATTTGCATTTCTTAAATATATAAACAAAATAAAGGCTAAAAACAACTTATAGATTTATTTTTTTTATTTTTCATACTTTTTGATAATTCATTTTATTATTTACCAAAACACAGATATAGATATCTTAATTGTTATGCTAAATAGTATAGAAATAACTGTATCAAAATAAATTTATGTATTATATTTGACTTTATTTGATTTAAATTCAATAAAATCTCTTTTTAATATCAATATTTTGTTTCAAACAAGACCAATAATCATACAAATACAAATTTTATAAGAAAATACAATTATCATGCGTTGTTCTCATAAAAGAGAATATCGACATTTAATTTTTTAAGAAAAATAAAATTTATATATAATGTTCTAACAAATAATAATATTAAAAAATAATTATAATAAAAAGATAGGTGAAAATATTTACAGTGAAATAGAAAAGATATAAAATATATATAAAATATATAAATCTTGTATAAAAACCTCAATAGGCAAATTTTTATAGTTGGTCTATCATTCACTAACTATTCATTTATTTTTTAGAAAATGACTATTTTTAATTAATATATATAAGTATTACACGTGCAAAGCACGTGCAATTTTCTAGTACTATTATATATATGCGAGTTGTTTCTCTCAAATTTTGTTTCGCCCCTTCGGCTGTTTCTCCCCTTTTTGTTATGACTAAAATACCCGTCCTTAATGAAATATAATTAAAATTCCCAATAGAAAACATACATAAATGCTTTTTTTTTTGTAATGTCTAAAATACCCACCCTTAATGAAATATAATTTCTAATACGTAATAAGAAACATATTTTAAGTGTTTCTCTACTTTTTTCGTAATGTCTTAAATACCCACCCTTAATGAAATATAATTTCCAATTCCGAAGAGGAAAACATAATTAAATTACTCATTATTTATTGTACCTATTTTTTAGGATACAACCACCAATTTTGGCATAAATACATAATAAGATGGAAGATTTTTATTTGTATAAAAATATTTATTATAATTAAAATTTCAAAAAATAAAAAAATGAATCATATAATTTTTAATCTTCTAATAAAAATCATAATTAATTATAATTATTTTTGACTATTATACTCAATATTAAGGAAATATAATATAATATTCCTAATAGAAAACATATATATTGTTTTTTTTTTTTTTTTGTAATGTCTAAAATACCCGTCCTTAATGAAATATAATTTCTAATACCTAATAGGAAAACATATTTTAAGTGTTTCTTTACTTTTTTTAATGTCTAAAATACCCACACTTAATTAAATATAATTTCCAATTCTGAATAGAAAAACATATTTTAAGTGTTTCTCTACTTTTTTTGTAATCGTCTTAAATACCCACCCTTAACAAATATAGATTTTATAAGAGACAAGAATTTAACATAATTAAATTACTCATTATAATTATGTGTACTTATTTTTTAATTAATAATTATATGTTTTTTGGCATAAATATTATAATAAGATGGAAGATTTTTATTTGTATAAAAATACTTATTATAATTAAAATTTCAAAAAATAAAAAAATGAATCATATAATTTTTAATTTATAATAAGAAAACATAATTAATTAAATTACGTGATGACTAAAATACCCAACCTTAATGAAATATAATTAATATTCTTAATAGAAAACATATATATTGTTTCTCTCTTTTTTTGTAATGTCTAAAATATCCGTCCTTAATGAAATATAATTTCCAATACCTAATAGGAAAACATATTTTAAGTGTTTCTTTACTTTTTTTTAATGTCTAAAATACCCACCCTTAATGAAATATAATTTCCAATTCTGAATAGAAAAACATAATTAAATTATTCATTATTTATTCTACCCATTGGATTTTAGGATACAACCACCTATTTTAGCATAAACACATAATAAGATGGAAGATCTTTATTTGTATAAAATATTTATTATAATTAAAATTTCAAAAAAATAAAAAAAAATGAATCATATAATTTTTAATTCCCAATAAGAAAACATAATTAATTAAATTACACATAATCTATTCTACCTATTGTTTAGGATACAACCATCTATTTCGACATAAATACATAATAAGATGGAAGATTTTTATTTGTATAAAAATATTTATGACAGTTAAAATTTCAAAAAATAAAAAATGAATCTAATTAAAATGTAAAGACTAAATTAATCAAACAAAAATCATGTCTTATGCATAAGAAATTAAACAGATTAAACTAATATACTCTTCATATTACGAATAGATATAATATATTATATTAATTTTATTGTAAAAAATTAAAATAGTAATGTGTTCTTTTATCTTACTTTCAAATGAATCGAATGTTCATGAAAACATCATTTTTCTTATTCTAAAATGTGTATAACATTATAATGTAAATAAAATAAATTGTTTCCTCCTTAACTTATTATAAAATTTTGGCATAAAAACATAATAAGAATGTATATAATTCTAAGAGTAGAAAAATCATTTATAAGTTGTTATTAGCCTTTATTTTGTTTATATATTTAATAAACGCAAATTTAATTTCATACCAAAATACTATATCAAAGTACACATTTGAAGTTATTCCATATTCAATACCAATCAAGATGAATGGAAGAGTTCAGAATATCAATAATTGTATGTCACCACAAAACTCTAAACTCTTTATTAATCTTTATTAGCATAAAATGTAGTTTATTCTAATCTAAAATAGTTTTTATTATTCTTTTAGGTTTATAGGTCATAATTTTTTATAACGATACTACCAATAATTTGATCAATTATAGATGAAGACTTTTTCCATAATATTAATTTTTTTTAGATATATCGATATATTCTTCATCATTAGTAAATGATAAAATCACTATCAAGCAGTATCAAATATCATTTGTAATAGATAAAGTATGTCAAAATTCTTTTATTAATGAAAATATTTACAGGATATTAAATAATATAGTGATAATTACAAAAATGATTAATTAAAATTCCAAAAAAAATAAGAAAGAATAAACTTAAGTATAAAGAACAAAGATATCAAATAAAAATTATGTTTCTTGTATAAGAAAACCAACAAGTTAAACTAATATGGTATGTATAATATAGATAGGTATCACACATTATATTAAGATCATAAACAAAAGGTATAAATACTCTAAATAATTATAGGTATACAATGAATTTAAATGTCAAATTTGAAAACTACAATACCGGTTACTAAAGTATATGCTACAACAACAAAGATCATATTCGTTTGAACTAACTATTGATAAGGTAAAAAACGTTAAAACCAATTGTATGATTCATGCTCAAAATAGTCTAGAATAATTATTACAAGACCTATAAGAATACTATATATAAATTGTAGGAATGACACTATAAAAAAAAAAAAAGCGAGTAAGTACTCTAAAAGACAATATATATTATTCAAATATAGTCATACTATTAAATATTCTAAAATAATCACAAATATAGATTGATTTTACATGTTGATTTTAGAAATTTCTATACATTTAAATTTCTATTTTCAAAGTAAAAAATAAATAGCACATAAGTTATAAGTATCTTTTCTTAGATGATTGATTGAGCCATATCTAATTTTTGATAATGATGAACGCTCAAATTCGTCTAAATAACAAAATCTTGAATTCTAAAATTAACATAATATTAATAGTAAATTAATATTAACATTTAATTTCTCAATTTTGAGAATTTAAATCAATACAATTTTCTATTATATATATATAAAGTCTTATAGTTTTAAGTTTTAATTTGTATAATTCAGAGGTTGTAAGTGATATTGAACTTCTTATACCTACCCTTAGTATAAAGATCTAAATTAAAGTTTTAATTTTTTAGTTAGTTATGAGAAATTAAGTTCTGGAAAATTTAAGAAAAGATGATGTCCTCATTAACCTTAATTAAAATTTTTTAGTAATACGGTAATAGTACTAATGAATAAACTTTGGCATTAAACAACGTATTCAACAAGAGAAAAATTGTCTTTTATTTTTTGTTTTCTTTCTATACTAAACTTTTACCGTGAGATATATTCTCTAAAATATCGAAACTCATTTTCTTTCCAAAAAATAAATAATTTGTAGGTGCACAAAAATACCTCTCAAATAAAATGTGTCAAATACGTGTAATGCACGTGTGAGATTCCTAATTTTTGATAAAATATGAGATATACTCTCTAAAATATTGACTCATTTTCTTTCCAAAAAATAAATAATTCGTCAATGCACAAAAATCACCCCTCAAATAAAATATGTGAAAAGACTTGCAATGCAGGTACGAGATCCTAGTTTTTCGTAAAAGTGTTACTACAAGTAAACATCTTAATTAGATCTTCAAATAAAATTTTAAAATATAGAAAGAAAAGAATACAGTTCTTACTCACAGAAACTTGATTCATGCCACCCATAGTCCCCAGGTCTTATTTGTTCTCTAGTCTTACGACCAACCTCCTACAATCGAGTACAAGTAAAACTCTAAACCCAAAATCCATGGACATAAAACTTATTGCAAAAAACCTTTCATGATTTTCAAGTGTTATGTCATTCAAGTTTCATAGGGTTTGCTTTAGCTTTTATAAGCTATTTGAAGAAAAGGATTTGTGTAAGAAACTATTTATGTAGTTGCACAAGAAATTTTGTTCTAAAAGTTTTGGTAATGCAAAAAAGTTTCTTCAAAAGTCCTGAGTTTTACTATAAACTTTTCCCATATAAAATTATTTGGAAACACGAATACAATAAGTTAAAATACCTTTAAAATTATTCAATTGTAAGGAGGTATGTAATCTTAAACTAATTCATGCTATAGGTAACAAAGATCTTGTTACTACTACGAGAGTAATCAAAGCAAGTTGAAAGAGGATGTTATAACCTGAAGCAATTTCAGATTCAATGCATATTCAAAGAGAGGTTCGCCACGACCACGCTCATTTTGAGATACAATCTCTAGTACACCAACGAGGTGCTGCCAAGGGGGTTGATAGACTAGCAAGGCTCAATATCGTACCACATGATGAAATAGATAATCATGTTGGGGAAATTCTTTACTAGAACAATAGCCGGCATCAATGACGTATTCAGGCAATCCATGGAAGAACACTTGTCTAGAGGGACCAAATTCTACATCTTCAACACAAATCTCATCCGCCAATGTTACATAATTCAAATAGGTGTACCTAGACATAGTCTCTATACCATAAATACATTCGTAGGATAGAGCAAAAGGTTGGTCACAAGTTGTTAAATACATTTCGTCTCCAAATCTTCATCTAACCCCAGAACCATACCACACACACATATATATGCTTAAGATTGTAAAAAAAAATTGATCTTTTGTTTAATCAAAAGATCATTACGCCACTAAAGGTGTCATAATCTGAATTAAGAAAATTAATGATTACATGTTACTAGTACTTTATTGTAACTTATCCAATTTACTTGAGAAAAAAAAGATATACTTATCCAATTTTAGAGAATATTCACAATTTGATCAAGTGTAAGAGTTTCGACATACTTCTAATTGCATCTGTGCTTTTCAAAAAAAAAAAAAAAAAAATCTGCATATTGTAATATACTACTTACATTAAATCTTGACGGGGACCATTGAATTTAAGAGTAATTACTACACTAATTGTTACTTACTGGTCAAGAGAAAATGATCCTCTGAGTATCATAGTTCATCATTATATGTGCTCCAAAAAACCCACATATTCCTCGACCATGGATCTTTATCTAGAGTTGGAGGCAACCATGATGTTTTACAAGGCTCCAAATCACTCATAGGAAAAGCAAGAGTCCAAAATTAATCAGTTTTCATTGACATCAACAAGAGAATATTATTGATCTCATCGATTGATTTTGTTTTCTAGTTCTCACAAGTCACAACTCGATTCTTGAATGCTACTGGTTTTAGTTTCTCTTAGTCTTTTTCCTAATTCTCATCTCTACAAACAATTCCTTTGTTACTATATATATGTGTGTGTGCACGCGTTGATCACAAATCAATTGCATCAATAGACTTTTAAGTTTATGGCACACATCTCCTATCCAATGATTCAGAATCAAATTAAACAAACTTTTTAATTATTGGAAGCAATTTCATCAAAATGAATAAATTCTTTTTTAATATATGTTGATTTCATAATGGAAGCAATTTCCCCTCTTTACACATGCATTGAGTATGCCTTAAGGTCCATCATTATTCTTGTGCTCGACCTTGTGGGTAGAATACTTGCTACTATGTATGTTGTGGGCATATGGCTTGTCTAAGGCCATAGAACAAACTATTTCATTCGGCATTTTCCACTAGTACTATAGAATTTTGAACCCTATGTAATATCCATGCTACATAAGGTTGAATGTAGGATTCACATAAAGTTGGAAACAAATCTTTTGTTACCCTTTTTGTGTTGTAGTTTCGCAACATACAATCAGTTTATGCCACTTTTATACGATTATAAAAGATCCACTAAACTCCTACCCTTTTTAATAATTATATAACACGTGGCATAAATTGATTGCAACAGAAAGTATATGTAGTAAGGAAAGTGTAACAAAATATTGCTACCACATTTCATCTCGTGGAAAAAGTTGAAATACACTGCATTGCAACACCACACAAAAAATTAACTCACCCGTCAGTCTCCTTCAACTTGCCTTTACAGCTTCTAGCTGCCCATTCGCATTGTCTAGTTCCTTCTTGGTCTCAGCATATGGTGTAGCACGAATCACCATTTCCCTAGCAAATGGACGAGTCTGGAAATGAGCAAAGAATCTAGGAAAGAAATTTCCTCTACGTAATCAGTAACTCGCCTTCTAATGAGCTAAGATAGATTGTACAACCAGTTGGGAAGTAGGTAGAGATTCGGCCAGCGCCCTGTCTTGGGAAAAGACAAAACCATAGAACAGTTACTTGGAAGGAGAACCATGTAGAGTCAGACACGGTCGTTAAAATCAACCTCCGTAATTAGGGAAGAATTGCCCCTTAAACACATACTCACTATGTTCAGGAATGTTAGCTAGTTCAACGTATCTATCATACCAAACCGATTGAGGAACACTCTGAAGCTCTCTCTCTATCCTGGTGGTTTTGGCTCTCCTGTGGATTTTGAATTAGGACATTTCCATCGGAACGCGATCTCCCTCAATGACTCGGGAAGAACTTTCATAATTAGGAGAAGGAGGAGATGGCCGAAAAATAAAGTCAAGGGGGCTCGATGATCGAGATAAGGTCGCAAAAGTTTTCTACTTCTTGGAGTAAGGTCCTGCATCATTATTTCCTTTTCCAGTTGGGGAATTTTAGAACCCAAAAGAATCACTTGTAGAGAGATAGCATCAGTTACAATAGCTTTAGGTTGCATAGAAGGATCAGATTTGTTCAAGATAACAGGCTCCTTTTTGCTAGAACCCTCACCACTCTTCAGGTTTGGAAGAATATGACATTTAACCTTGGATTGCTCCTAGTTCTCACCGTCCTTAGGGGATTACTTGAAAAATAACAGCTAAGAAAATAAGTTGCATTCATGAATGAATGGAATCTTAAAAAGTCAAAAGGACAAAAGTTGCTTTCTAAATAATTGGCAGATGGAATAGCTTGACTCAGCCCAAAATAAATCAAAGCATCCTCTGGAAAGAGCTCTCCCACTAAAATAGCATGATTAGCACTGTTAATTTTAGTTATGACTTCAGGATCATATTTGTCAGCTTCAGAATAAAAAGGAAGACGCTTATATCTCTAAACCACAGATTGAAGGCCAACCTCAAAAACAGACACCAAAAAAAAAAAAAAAATCTTTCCAAGGAGTAGCCTTTCAGGGAACATCTAAAATAACCCTGCAACTACTAGATCTATTGTGAACATACACCTAGGTAGAACCCTCATTAGCAAACCTTTTAAATCCAAAAAAAAAATAAAAAATGAAGGAATAGATCTAGATAGTGGTGAACCCCAAGAATAATTCATTTATATTTCCTCTTGATACCAATATAATTTGGATAAAATATTTAATAAATTATTTTATCCGCCCCCAAATTGCTTAGACTCTCTTTTTAGTCGTTAATTTTGTCATTTATTTGGCTCCATTTGTATCATTTTACTGAGTATTAAAAGTAATTTATATTATTAGTATCCGGGTAATTGCACTTAAATTACTAATCCCAGAATTCTTTTTTTTTCAATCCACTAATTCTTAGGCTAAATACATTATACTTTTGTATTGTTACAAATTTCGGCTTTGTAGTGCACCTTTTTTTCTAAAATTTCTTTTATTAGGATTTCACCCTCAAATATTATTTTAAAGATCCAATTTACTATTTTCCTCTACTTCAATTTCATGTAAATTAATATTTATCACTCTTCCTTCTATTTCATTAAAAAATCAACAGCATAATTAAATACTATTAATTTACCTCATTTATTTGTAACAAGAACTTAACATGTCAATTTTTTTTAAACAATGGTTAACTAAGGCATCTATTTGAATTGTTCTATTTGTTATTGTTGTCAATATTAATAATTCAAAATTTGTTATTTTTTTGTCATGTAGAACTATTCTAAAAAGTTCAAGGAATTTCATGGAGTATATGAACTGATTGGTTGCACGATTGTTTCTTTTTCTATGAAATTGGTTGAAATGCAAAACATGACGCTAATATTAAAATTTTATATGTAACTAATTTAATTTCAATAGATATGCTCATCTAAAAATGAGCCTTACCGCAATACTGAACTTTGTTATCGTGTGATTTGGAAATCACAAATTTGAATAATGAAACTGGCTTGGAAAAAAAATACAGTGTACTATTACATACTATAAACTAAATGATTTGACCAATCCCGAATATTATAAATAACCTGAACTTTATAAACTATGTTACCTTTTTATATATTATCGCCCCCATAAAGCAATATATGTGCGTCTACCCTTGGACCTAGAATATAGTTAATCTTAACTACCTTGTAGAAAGCCTTAAAGACCTACCAAATACATAATACCTAATGGAGCTATTTAACTCAGGGAAAGTTCCAACATGTTCCAAACCTTCTTTATAAAGGGGGTAAGGGAAAATTGTAACCCGGATGCATATTGAAGGGGAAGTGAAAAGATTGGCCTATTTCTGCCACCTTTTGTTGAGATAACGTGGAAGGGATAAAAGAAGCATTGGACTGAAGCAAATTTACTTCAATCGCCTCATCTAGGAGAATTCTCTTATCAGAAGAATTATGGAAGAAGAGTTAGAAGTCTTACCTTGAAGTTTAGAACCTGCCATGGTAATAGAACTCTTAAATGCTTGGTGAAATTGTTGAGGGGAACGTAAGAAGAAAGCCCCAACGAAGAACACAAGAATTTGGAAAAAATGGTAGAGAGAGAGAAATAGAAACATGAAGTCTTCACAAGAAAGTAATGTCATTTATCCAAAAGGAAAGCAACCATCGTGTTCCTATAAATCTTTTTGAAATTCGAAAAGAGGTAGAGAATCCCGCCTTTTATACTGTGATAAACAATTAATTGCTTACTACTAAAAAGGCACACTCCAATAAGATGTGGGAAGGTAGTACACGTAATGTTTTTCAGCTTGAAAATAGTAATGACAAAATTGCTAGAAAACAAAAAATCAGCCTGGCAAAATCCTATTTAGCTCACAAGTTAGTACATTAGAGCTGAAACAAATAAAGTTCTAGTCAACTCAAAGCAGAATGATATTCTCAAGTTGAAAAAAGGGAACTGTTGATATACTAAAGCTCTACTATTATGATGACACGATTTCTACAAACTCCTTAAGGATCACTACCGGAGTTAGAGATAAGATCAGCAAGAACGACCATTTAGGACTCCTCCTCAAGAGGAAGTCCACAATGTTTAAATGTTTGTTCATCTTAAAAACACATTATAAAAATACACCTAAATCTACTAACTTAACTAGACGACAACCCGCAACGGTGTCAAATAGTAGTTAGTGGTGTTGGCCCCAAACAATAACCTAAGAGGGGGGTGAATTAGGTTTATTGTATCTAAAACAAACCTTTTTATGTGCTTAATAGAAATTCAAACTTTATGCACCAAATGAAAACTTAAGCACAAATGAATACAATAGATATTCAACAATTTAAGCTTAAGGAACAAATAAGAATATTGAGATTAAGCGAATCAAACCAAACTCCCAAGCTTCTCAAGCTTGGAGCTTTCAACTACAAAGAGCTTCTTACAAGGCAACTACCAAGTTTACAACTTGAAGTTTAGCCACTAAAAGTCTCTTCAAAGTAGGTGAGACAATAACCTTTTGTACACAAATGAGGATCACTCTTGCTCACACTAATTTCCTTTAGTTGAGCCAAGAGTTTTACACTCACAACCTCCCTTTGTTACAATCGTTATCTCTCAACTCTTACACTTCTAAGCTCTTTTCACAAAACTACCTACACTATTACAACACTTGTTCCCACTATTTCTCCCAAATAGCTCAAGAGTTATTTGTAATCAATGTAGAAGTCTCTTCCTAATTAATTCTCCGAGACCTAGGGGTATTTATAGTTACCAAATATCTGCTTCCAACAACTTCCCAACGGCTATTTTCTGTTTACTGGAAAACTAGCCGTTGGACCTTTCGGACGGCCGATGCATCAAGAGTGCGTCCGAACAAGCTAGCCGTTGGACATTCGGATGGCTGCTAAACCTTGCGTCCGTTCTCGAGGTATTCGTTCGGACGTCGAGGATGCGTCCGAACATGCGTCCGATCAAGCAAAGTCTTCGAAAATATGATCGATGTTCTTCGTCGAGACTTGCTTCAAATTCTTTGTGTCGGACGATTACCATCGTCAAAGCTCTGTCATTGAGATCATTTGCGTACGTGAAGTCTTGTGGTTGTTTTGTTGGACGATCATTTGCGTCCGAACCTACCTGTTTTTCTGCATACTTGTTATCAAACCATTAGTGCGATTTGGTCATCATCAAAACATGATTAACATAACTGGGGTTCAACAAGTGGAAGTAGGGATCATTCCCACAAAGAATGGTGTTCATCGCATTATAGATTATTTAGTGGAATGCTAATTAAAATATTGATTAACGAAAGGATTTCAACTAATCTAGGTTTAAAACTAAAATAAGATTAAAAGGGATTATGGTTTATGCTAGCCAATTTCCTAGATTTTGGTTAATAGTGTTAATCAAACGGTCTTTTATGATAAATTAACGGTTGATTCTCAATTGTAACCTAATCCCTTTCCCACGTCAATTAATTCTATTGATTTAATTAACCTGAGTTTGAATCCCTTCTACTCCTTAAGCTAACCAAATTTGATTATTTACCTATGAAATTCTAACAACTAACTAGGTGAATCAATCTGCCAAGATCTAACTCTAACTCTAATAAATCACTATATAGGTCTATAATAGAGGTTCAATATCTCATCAATTAACCTAAATTAACTATTGGAGTGATCAATTCTCCTAATTAACTCTAAAGCACTTTAGTTTTGTCTAATTAGTCAATTTTACTACCTAATCAACCCATTAACTCCTACCTCCAATAGAAGTTGGCTTTAGACAACCCTAACCCATAATTAATTTATGCATTTTAAACTAAAAGAAAGAAGTAAAAACACTAAATCTAAACTAGGCATGAAAAATAAAGAAAGCTAGTAAAGGAAACATTTAATAGAAGTAATAAATGGAGGACATTAAATGCATGAAAGCTTTGTAAACTAGGTAGGCATAAAATTAAACATTAAAAGAGTGCAATAGACATAAATGAAGCTATTATAGGTAGTAGAATAAAGCTAGAATATTGGAAGAACAAAGAGATAAAGAAAATGGAAGAGAAAGGCTAAAATTTTGTCCCAAAGTAGAGAGGAAGAAAAGAAGAAGAAAAACTAAGTGGAATGGCTTATTTTTGCCCCAATAATGCATATTTAAATGTAAGATTAAGGATTGGGGATTTAGGACAAAATTTCCCTTGAAAAGGACTACAAAATGGCCAAATCGCTCCTTCCTAGACAAGCTTGCTGGAGGCAAATTTGTCGCTAGCGAGCTCCCTTTCTTGTTGGCTACTTCGTCCGTTGTTTCCACTCCACTCTGCACCCAATTTTGCTCCGCCCATCCAAAACCCTAGAACAATATAAAAATCATTAATGGATTATGGATATTAAAACACAAAAACATTAATTAGAGTAAGCTCAAAGATTAGAAATATCAATCAAGAATAAGCTCACGTAAAATCCTAATTCCAGATGGAATTAGGTTACAACCCTAAATTTATGCCTAAACACAAACCTTCATAGTCCCGTTGAGAAAACCATTCTATTGGCTTTAAGGGTTTATAAAATATAAGTTTTAAAACACATGGTATTGTATTGTATATGCCTTTAAAGTACAACGGAATGGTTCTCTCAATGTGACTAGCATTTTTTTTATAAATATGACCTGTTTAACACTTTAAATATTAAAACACATAAAACTAAAAAAGCACGAAAATGCATACATTAACACTAAAATTACTCAAAATCACGACAAAATCGTTTAAATTTGACCATTTATATTTGAATAACCCTAGATCATAGGGTTATCAATGTTCCATTTGGTTTGGAACTCATATGATGATAGGGCATTCTCCCTACAAATACATGAAGTCAGTCATAGCAAAAGATATGTTTTTTTTTTTTAGCTATCATACATACTTCCATACACATCATTGATCTTGGAATTTGACTTAAGTATCGGAGTGATCCCACGCAGTAATTCTCCTAATTCCTTCGATTCTGTCTTGCAAGTTGTTGATAACTCTAGTAAATAAAGTTATCTTAATTTTAGATACTATGCAATTGTCCATGTTAGTCTCTTTCTAATCACTTTTATATGCATTTTCATGAATTCCATGTTTAATAGTGGCTTTAATTGTTTTAGATGACTATTAAGAATTTTGGTAGTAGTAATGCACTAAATTGGACTTAATGGATATTTAGTGATCTTAAATGCATTTTTATGGAGTGATATGTAAGGACTAATTGGAATTTGGGGTAGCAAATTGAAGAGTGAAAAAAGCCAAGGAACTTTGATGCAGTTAGAAGAAGATTGGAAGATAAGAGTCCAAGGCTCTTAATGTTAGAAACCGCGGTCAACAAATTCCTAAAAAAATTCTAGTAACCATAGTCACTAGAGTCACTAGCTGAACATGGATTTTGGTCAACACTATTGGCAACCGTTGTCTCCACTCTAAAGAAGCAAAGCCAGCAACCGCAGTCACCCATTGGACGTCAATGCTTTGGTAACCATGGCCACCAAATTAAAGCACAGGATATCCAGTGACCGTAGTCTAAGTTCCAGATCCAACAAATAGACCGCTAGGCATTTGAAATTACCCTACTTTGTACACCAAAAACCATTTAGTAGTAGATGTAGTCTAGTAGTGGCCTCCATTTCTTTAGGAGTAGAGTACTTAGCTATCTTTTCAAATTTAAATACTTGACCTCTAGATTTAGTCAAAAATTCTCTCTTTATCTCTTGTAAATTTAAATCTTTTCAGTTTCATATTACGAGACTTTTATTCTAAAAGCTACAAGTAGATATATTAATTGCCTATTCTTTCTTCTCTCTCTCTCTCTTCTCGCATTTTTAGTGATAAAATCTTCATCTTGTTTGGTAGAAAAATTATCATTAAACTTATTTATTGCATTATCCACTAGTTTAAGCTCTAATTTCTTGTTATTAATCTTTAGTATGTAGTGAGTTTTCACTAAAAATATATTTTTGATTTAACATCCCTAGTTTTAGACCCCCTATTTATTACCCTATTTCTAAGTTCTTAACTTTCCTAGTATAGTAAAAAATGGTAATTCCTAGCTTATTTAGTGCATTTATTGCACATCTTAGTCCTTTTAGTTCCAATATTTTACTTATGTTGCCTTAGTCTATTTTTCTGTCTCTCTATTAGTTTACTTGCTTTAAATTTTAATTACTTTTCTCGTTTACAATGTTTAATTAGGCTAGACTTATTTGCTTTCTTAGTTTAGTTTTACTTGCCTAATTAGAGTAGATTTATTTGCTTTATTAGTTAATTGCTATTGATGTCTCTTTTATTAGCTAATACCTGCTTTCTAGAGTAGTTTCCGTGAATTTCTATGATTTCGTTGTGTTAATAGTGTAGCAGTTAGTGGTGCTTTTTGCTTGCTTTCTTAGGTTAATTGTTCTACTTGTGTTCCTAGTTTATGTTTAGGAATTTAGTATTCATTTTGTTGTTTGCTCACTTAGTTCTCACATTTAATACCCTTATCTCCTGTGATTTGTCTAAATAGTACAAGAACTCTCTAAGCCTGGTAATTGCTATCTAGAATCCCTGTGGAATGAGACTCACTCGCCACTAGCTACAATCTTATCTTGTATACTTAAAAGTATGTGGGTGAGGGTTGGTATACGTTTGAGTATTTTTATTACTTGTTAGTTTTGCATCGCTAATCCATGTTCAACAAGTTTTGGCGCCGTTGTCGGAGATTGAGAGTAATGACAATATTAGATACTTTTGGTCATACTAGATTAGGCATTTTTCCTTGTTGAGTTGTTAATTGTAGTAGTTGTAAATTAAATGATGTTTCCTTATTTATGTTTATTTCTTGCTTTTGGTGCTTTGTCATTTGGATTTGAATTTTTGTTTGGTTCTATTGTGTAGTTTATGGTTATCAATAGAAGATTACTAAGACCTTTGGACTTGGAGATAAAGAGATCATTGACAAGGATTCGAAAGGACAAGAAGCTACAACAAGACCAAGAAGAAAGTCAAATGGCAAAACCCTCAAAATAATGCTAGGTTGATTGATTAAAATTTAAGGAATGATGATCAAGAGGAAGGAGTAAGATACAATGAGTTAGGTGCTCTTGGAAATTGAATAGGGGCCAATGGTAATGGTGATGTGGATAATCATGAAAATGAACATTATGCCAATAGGAGACCACTCGGGATTATGCAATGCCAAATTTCGAGGGAGCAAATTCAAGTAAAGCTAGAATACCAGTCTAAGCAATAACTTTGAGCTAAGCCGGCGTTAATCCAAATGTTACAATTGCATGCTATCTTTGAGGGAAGTCCAAACAAAGACCCTTACACTTATCTCATTAACTTTGATGAGGTCTTGGATCTTTCAAGTTTAATGGGGTTTATTCTAATTGTATCCGTATGAGTGTATTTCTGTTCTCTTTGAGGGATCGAGCCAAGTGGTGGATCCAATCACATGAGCAAGCACATTCACTACTTGGAACGGTATTGCCCAAGAATTCTTGGCTAAACATTTTCCACCATAAAGGATGGCCAAACTAAGGAATGAAATCACAACCTTTAGACAAGATTTAGGAGAAGGCATAAGCAAAGTTTGGGAGCAATTCAAGAAGCTTTTTAGTAGGTGTCCTCACCACGCCATTCCTTTGTACTTACAAATTCAAACATTCTACAATGGACTTTGCCCAGGGACAAAGTCCATAGTTGAGGCTTTGGCGGGGGCTCCTTATCATTAAGACACCGGAGGACGCCCAATTGCTTCTCAACAAGATGGCATCAAATTACTACCAACATGACCCCATAGCTCATTGATTTACTGGTAGCACAATCCGTTGCTATCGCGTCTAAAAAGGACACAAACATCTAGTTATAATAAAAACACCTAAATCTACTAACTTTAACTAGATAACAACCTGAAATATACGGTGTCAAATAATAACTAATGGACGTAGTGATCATTCCCATGAGGAATGGTGTTTAAGTACTGATTATTTGGTTGGAATACTATTAGAAGGGTTTGATTAAGAAATGATTTAAAAAATATATATATTTAAAACTAAAAAATGATTAAAGGGGAGGATTAGAGTTTATTCTAGCTAATTTCCCAAATTTTGGTTAATTATGTTAATCAAGTTAGATGTTGATTCCCAAATGTAACCTAATCTCAATCTCTCGGTATTAAGTTTATCGACTTAGTTAACCTAAGTGTAGATCCCACCTACTTAATCTAACCAAAATTAATTTGCTATCCATAGAATTTTGACAACCAACTAGGTGAATAAATCTGCCAAGATCTAATTCTAACTCTAATCTAATATAAGACATCAGTAATCTAAGTTTATAATGGAGGTTTAATTCCCATATCCCCTCATCAATTAACCCAAATTAATTAGGGAGGTAGATATTTCCTTAATCAACCCTTAAGCCCATTAATATTGTTTAATTAGTCCATTGTACCACCTAATCAACGAATTAACCTTTATCCATATAAAATTGGCTTCACTAAACCCTTACCGATGCTAAATTAGAACATATTTAAAGATATTAAAGGAAATAAAAGCATGGAAAAGCAGTTAATGTACTAAACATTAATTCTAGAAAACCAGTGCAAGAAAATAAAAGCATTAAAAGATAGGTAGATGAAAACAATAAATGAAGACAAGAGAGATTAAATAAACATGAAATAAATGCATAAAAGAAGTAGATTAAGCATAAACAATCTTACAAAGTAGTACAACAAACTTACATACTTGGAAGAAAGCTAATCTATCAACAATAAAGAAAGAAAGCTAAAATTCCTTCCCAAGTGGGGAGGAAGAAAAGAAGAAGTTATAAGATAAAAACAAGAGTTGGAGAGTAGAAATTAGCCCCAAAAAGTAGGGTTAGGGGTTGGGGTGAAAGGACACAATTGCCCTTGAAAAAGGGCTCAAAATAAGCCAAAATTGTGCCTCTCGATGCCCCTTGCTGTCGACGAGGTACCTTTTGCTGGAGCTCACCTATAACGAGCTCCTAAGCGTAGGCGAGCTCTCCAAACACTCTACACAACTTTGCTGTTTTGCCTCTAAAATCCTTGTTCGGCGTCGAATTGATGCGTCGTTTTCTCCTACTAAACCCTAACATATAGAAGAACATTATTAGCTATAATAAACACTTAAAATAACTTCAAAACATTTAAATAAAAGATTCACAAAAGAGACCAAAAACGGAAGACAAATAAAGATGAATGAAAATTAAAGACAGACACAAACTCTAAGTACAAGAACCTAATAAAGTAAGATATTTAAATCATAAATAAGTACTAAAACACTTAACAAACAAATACTAATACATAAAAGTAAAAATAGAGGAAAACACACACTAAAACACTAAGAATACTTGAAACAAGTAGCAAAACCTTCAAGCGTATGGTACATATGACTCTAATTTCTTAGAGCTATCACAACCGCAGAACAAGAAAGAAAAAGAACAAAACTAAAATGACTATCACAAAAACAAACACAAAGCACAAGACATAAGACATAACACACTTAACACTACCAAAAGAATAGAAAGTGAAAATGTGGAACCCTGGTGCACTTGCCAAAGGTGAAAATGGAGTTTGAAATCAAGAAACTCAAAGTTTTTGCCCACCTCTCTATTTACAAAAGTATACACTAGTTTTAATTACGAGTATTACTTGGACTAGTGAAAAGTTAATGCAATGCCAATTCATGTGCGAATTAATCTAGATCACAATAATCAAGTTTTCCAAAACTGGCCCCAAGCAAAGAAAGATCATTAGGACTTGTTTTAATGAAGCATAAGCAAATGTGAATGAACACACATGGATATTTGTTGGCATCAACTAGAGGTTTAGCAAATGACAAAATGTTGGAAGCAATACTTCACTCTCAACTCACTAATACAAATTAGCCTAGATTAAGGATCATTTAGGACTTTTCAAACTTGTAATGAGGCTAAGGTAATAAGGTAGGATAAATTTGGATAAGAGTAGATTAAATCGCTATAGACATGTCAATCAAAAACTCTTGGACCAATATCCCGACTATAAAGTCTCAAGAAACTAACATTACTCAACCAACTAACACTTTTAAAGGCAAAGCACTTCCTTTATTAACAAGAACTTGAAGGTCAAGCAAAGTGAATCTTCATTATTGAACCAAAAAAAAAAAAAATTTAACAAGACTTAAATTTTTTTCATACTTTTTTTTACGATACTAGAAACATAACAATTATGAAAGGTGAATATAAACAATATTGAACTATTAAGAGACAGGCAATAAAAACATAAAAACTCTACACGAACCATCATATGAACTTTCAACCATAACATTGATGAACTTGAAGAGATTGAACAATGGCCAAGGTAATGGGGTTGAAAAGAGGATAAATAGAAGAAAGTGATTTGGTTAAGTTATATGGCTACCAAAGTGTTGGACCCCCAATTATGATAATCATGTTTTGATGATGACCAAATTGTACTAACGGTTTGAAAACAAGTGTACAGAAAAATAGGGAGGCTCGGACGAAAATGATTATCCGAACACAATCAAGAAAAACAACCAAAAATTGAACAACACCTTACGGACGATGAAGAGCGTCCGAAAGAAAGGAGCTCTAGACGTGGGGAGCATCCGAAACATGATCTACAACACCAAGGAAGAACATGTCTTTCGGATGTAGATAATATCCGAAGGATAGTGCTATCGGACGCAAAATATCCACATTAGATATAAGGAAGAGTTTTAAAGGAGGGGTACTTTCTTTTTCTTGATTAAGGAGGCATCTACCTGTATAATTAATTTGGGTTATAGGTTTGCCATACATATGTCTCTCGAGCTGTAGGGACGATATGACCTCTCGAGGCACTGTTCATCAAGCTGTAGGACGCATGAACGGACGTCCGAACCACCGTCCGAACCCCTAATGGTTAATTTTTAACAGCTAGTTTTTTGACCGTTGGAGCTCAAATTTCAGCACATCTTTTATCTATAAATAGCCCAAGGATATCCAAATGATGAGAAAAACTACTACATTCAATACAAACACTTGTAAGAGCTATTTTGGGAGAAATAAGCTAAAATATTGTGGGTTGTATTGGTTTGGGTAGTATAGTTCTCTTGGCTCGACTAGAGGAAATTAGTGTGAGCAAGAGTAGACTAGTGAGTGATTTTCAAAGAGTGGAGGGATAACAAGAGTAGAAAAGTGAGGTTGTAGTGTAAAACCCTTTGGCTCAACTAGAGGAACTTAGTTGGTGCAAGGGTGAGCCTACTTTGTGTACAAGAAGGTTATTGCCTCGCCTTCTTTGAAGAGGCACTACTAGTGGATGTATTCCAAGCTTGAGAAGCTTGGGAGTTTGGTTTGATTGTAGGTTATTCTTTATCTCAATCTTTTATTTCTTCTTTAAACTTTGATTGTTAAATATTTATCTTAGATCATTTGTGCTTAAGTATTCATTTGTTGCACAAAGTTTGCATTTTCATTAAGCACTTCAAAAGGTTTGTTTTTTAAGACAACCTAATTCATCCCCCCTCTTAGGTTGCTTTTGGGCCAACACAAAGAAAATACGCAATAAGGCTTAAGAGGGATACTAGGGATAAAATTGACTTAAGATAGGCTTTTTGGTTCAAACGGTCCAAAGAATTGCTTAGATCATTTCCAAAATCCCGTTTGGCTAAAATGAGGGATTCACACTACTCCAACCAATGTTCCAAACTAAACATCATCAAAACCCACAAAATATCTAGAAAATGTTGATTCATTCACAATGACGAAACTTTGAGTCTAACTCATTTCTTTGTGAATAACTTAGAAATCATTTCAAGAATCTTGAAGTGTGTAACTAGATTAATAACTCCATTGAAATTGGTATTGGAAGAACTTTCTTATGGAAAAAGTAGTGTTCGAGATAAAAGCTAGTTAAGAAAACATTTTTACGAAATGGTTGAAAACATGATTGAGTTTCAAGAGTTAAATCTCATTTTGGGTTAAATCAACACATGAGTTTCAACCTATGTTCAACATCCAATTTCAACTTTCACAACGACAAAAACAACACCATTCCTAATGAACAAGACAATTGACATCACCACACTTTTCAATTTATTCAATAATGAGTTCCTACTACTCACTTATTTCACGAGAAATAAAATACTACTCTAAAGGAAATGATTTTCAATAACACTTGGACAATCAAAAAGCTTATATATAAGATGAACAACATAACAACCAAGTTAAACTGAACGTGACAAATTAAGCACAAGTTGAACCATGGTTCTATCTTTAATCATGGAATCCATCCATAATAAGCACAACACCAAATAAGGCAATGTAATGAACAATATCAAGTAAACCATATAAATGATATAGCAATTAAGTTCATGTAGTCTTAGAGATTGAATTTCCTTCAATGACCAATCATGGATACAATAAGGAAGGGTCCTTGGGGCTTCACGGGGTTCAAATAATCAAAGAAAAGGGAAACACATATAAGGTTATCAGGGCTTAACACAACGAATGGGTTATCTAAATGCTCGACTCATTCCCCTAAGCTTAGTTTATCATGAAATTGGTTTCACAAGGCATTCAACCATAAAGAGTACTACCAATTCATCATATCAAGCATTCACATGAATTGCTCAAAATAAGCTCGAAAGACTTAGCAAATAAGTGTATCACCTATTAGTATTTCCACAAACAAATGGTAAAACTAAGTACATGTTCAACCAATAAGTCATATATCAATCACAAATCACAAGTAATATAATGCCATCAACATTATCATCAATAACCAAATTTGTCCAAGAAAGTCAAAAATCATTTGCCAATCAACAAAACAATATACTTAACTAATCACCAGGGTACAAGCCTTTATTAACCCATTATGGTTCTTAAACTAAAGGATAAATACAAAATAAAGCATAAATAAAAGAAGAGTTGTAAGAAATACTTTCCTAGTAACACCAAGGAAGCTTGCCAAGAATGTCAAAATCCTTGGTGAACTTACACCATTGCTTAGCTCTTCCGAAGTTTCCAAGGATGTGTTGAACTTCGGCATATGTAGTTGATGCCTCCCCGGCCCCTTCTAGAAAGTACCCCTCCTCTCCTACTCCTTGAGACGGCTTTTTTCAACAAACATTCCATATGGCATTTCCTTGATATGATGGTTGTGAGATTGGAGCATTTGTGTGGTTCTTCTTTGTTGTACATGCTCAATGACTCAATCATATCACATTGGTTTTCAAGGTGCTTATTGTCTTCTTTATTTAATGGGAGTGTTAGAGCTTATTGGTCTTCCTAACGAAACAACCTTTTGAGTTCAAAAAATTGGTCTTATTTTTCTTCACGAAAACCACATGAATGGCCAATGTGAAGTGCCAATAGAAGTCAAAGAATGAGCAAATGAATTATGTGTCTAGCCAAAACTCTTCCTTAAGGAATACTCCGAATATGTATGGCAAACCTATAACCTCTCTCGGAAATCACCTCAATTTCTCATGAGGTGGTCAAAACTCACAAAATGCCTCTTATCAATCCAACTTTCAAAACCAAGCTTCATCCTAGAGAACCTACAACTTCCACACCCAAGAAATCCTCAATCTAATTTCCAATACTCTTAACCCAATTCCTCCTATCAAAATAACCATGTGAGTGCCTCATATCAACAGCCTAACCTAACTCAACCCTTGAACAATCCTCAGAACTTCAATAAAGAGGGGGAGGATGTACAAGCTTAACTCGCAGAGTTGAGGAGGGAACTTGAAGTATCATGAAAGGAAAATGTAATGTCAAGGAGGAATAGGAAAACACAAGGAGAGAATATGAGAATTTGAGGAATGAGAATGAAACTCTAAGAAGGGAGCATGAGACTTTTGTGAGAAATTACTGACAACGGGTGTCCACAAGGAACTTGGAGACCAAAGTGGGTCAAGTGGCTAGACAAGTGAATGATAGGCCACGAGAAGCACTTCCAATGATACCATACCCAACCCAAGGGAACATGTGCAAGCTATAACTCACCGAAGTGGCAAGGAATTAGACAACCATGTGGTTGGTGAGTTCAACAAAGAGGCGAAGGAACGTGAAAAAATTGCTCAAAATGAAGGACATGAAACCTCAAAAGGGAAGGAGAAGATGAATGATGAGTCATTGAAATACCAAATCCCTCCTAAGATAGTAGATAAAGCCAAGGATCGTCCTTTAGAGCCTATAAGGAACATCCAAATTCCCTATCCTCATAGGCTAAAGGATGGTAGCAAAGAAAGGAAGTTCAAGAAATTCTTAGAAATATTCAAGAAAATTAAGATCAACATCCCATTTATTAAGGCATTGGAGAACATGCCTAGCTACACAAAATTCATTTTGCAAATGTTGATAGCAAAAGGAAGCTTAATGGGGGATGAGATCTTATGTTTGACCGAGGAGTGTAGTGCATCGATACAAAAGAAGCTTATACCAAAGCTGAAAGACTCGGGTCCTTTGCTATTCCTTGTGAGATTGGGGCAGTTGGTTTAGAGAAAGCACTATGTGATCTAGGAGTTTCAATCAATTTGATGCCTCATTCTTTGTATAGAAGTTAATTAGGATTGGTTTGAAGTTGACTAATGTGACTCTTCAACTAGCAGACTGAAGTACCAAACAACCATAGTCATAATTAAGGATGTCATAGTGAAAGTAGGAAAAGTCTTCTTGCCAGCCAACTTTATTATGCTTGAAATGGATGAAGATGTCAACATGCCAATTATTCTTAAAAGACCATTCTTGGCAACCAGAAAAGCCCTAATTGATGTACAAGAGAAAAAACTTCAATTGAGAGTGAATAATGACATAGTTTCCTTTGACGTTTTTAATTCACTCAAGTTCTCCTTCAATATATAATGATGTCATGAAAGTAACTTTGACAAGCTTGATGAACTTGTTGAAAATTTTTGTAAGGAAACTTGGAAGAACATCCATTGGAGATGGAACTTGAACAAGAAAATGAAGATGATGATGATGAAGGTTCCACCCAAGTCAATCTAAGCTTAAAAGATGAGGTTCAATCCTTAGAAAATGAGGAGCTCAACAACAAAGGGAAAGGTAAAGTGGGGTCTTTCTTCAATGAACCCCCAAGGTTGAGTTGAAACCTCTTCCTTCTCACCTTCGCTATTCTTTTTTGGGGGAAAATGAAACATACCCCGTAATTGTTAGTGCTCTCCTTTCTAGTGATAGACTTGCCAAATTACTTATTGTGTTGATAAAACACCGAAAGGCACTTGCTTGGAGTATTGGTGACATCAAGGGTATAAGCCCAACCATTTGTATCCACAAAATTATTTTGAATAATGATTTTAAAACATGTAGGCAACCACAAAGGAGTTTAAATCCTATTTTAAAAGAAGTGGTTGAAAAAGAAGTTTTGAAATAACACCTCCTTGATGCAGGGATCATTTACCCAATAAGCGATAGTGAGTGGGTTAGTCCAACCTAAGTGATGCCTAAAAAGGGGGTGACAGTTTTGACTAATGATAAAAGTGAATTGGTACATTCTAGAGTCATAACTAGGTAGCAGATTTGTACTGATTTTCGAAAACTAAATGAGCCCACAAGAAAATACCACTTCCTTATCCCCTTTATCGATCAAATATTGGAAGGCTTTCAAAGCATGTATTTTATTGTTTTCTAGATGGGTAATCAGGTTATTTTCAAATAGTTAAAGCCTTAAAAGATCAACACAAAATGGCTTTTACTTGCCCTTATGGGACATTTGTTTACTAAGGCATGCCTTTTGGGTTGTGTAATGCTCCAAGCACTTTTTAAAGATGTATGTTTGCTTTTTCCATAATATGATTAAGAAGTTTATAGAAATTCTCATGGGTGATTTTAGCATTTTTGAAAATTCATTTGATGCATGTTTACATAACTTGTCTTTGTAATGCTTGAGAAATGTGAAGAGAACAACCTTGTTTTGAATTGGAAAAATGCCACTTCATGGTAAATGAAAGCATAGTTGTAGGACACAAGGTCTCTTCCAAGAACATAGAAGTATATAAGTCAAAAGTTGAGGCAATAGAGAAATTACCTTTCATGTAATGTTAAAGGGAGTGAGGAGCTTTCTAGGTCACGATGGTTTTTATAGATGCTTTATTAGAAATTTCTCTTTGATTTCTAGACATCTGTCTGCACTTTTGCAAAAAGATATTCCTTTTGTCTTTGATGATACTTGTTTGAATGCTTTCAATGTTTTGAAGAATACCTTGATCACCGCTCCCATTATAGTCAATCCTAATTAGAACTTACCGTTTGAATTGATGTGTGAAGAGAGTGATTATACTGTTGGAGCAGATTTTAGCCAAAAGTTGAAAATATCTTGCATGTTGTGTACTATGCTGGTCGTACATTAAATGAGACACAAATTCAACTACTTGACTACCAAGATGTGAGAAGAACTTCTAGCAATTGTTTTCACATTTGATAAATTTAGTTCCTATCTAATTGGGAACAAAGTGATCATTCATACCGATCACTCAGCTCTCAAATATCTTCTTGTGAAAAATGATGCTAAACCTAGATTAATTCATTGGATATTATTACTATAGGAGTTTGATCGGGAAATCATTGACAAGAAGGGTAGTGAAAATACCGTAGCCGATCATCTTTCAATATTAGAAGGACCCATGGGAAAGAGCAAGGAAGATGTGCCTATCAAAGAGAACTTCCTGGATGAGCGATTACTTATGGTTGGAGGGGCTACACCATGGTATACAGATTTTGTCAACTATTTAGTGGCCAAGGTGCTTCCTCATCATGGACTCGATCTAAAAGAAGAAGTTTGATTCAGAGCAAAGTATTACATGTGGGATGATCCCTATTTGTTCTACTACTGCCAAGACCAAGTAGTCCGGAAGTATGTTCTAGAAAATGAGATATTGATTATCCTTCATCATTGACAATGTTTTGCCAGTGAGATGACACCACGGTGACCAAAAGACAACGGCCATGGTATTACAAAGTCAATTTTTTTGGCCAAGTTTGTTCAAGGATTATATGATTCAATGCAATTAGTACCAAAGGTTTGGAAACTTGTCTAGGAGGAACGAGATGCCTTTGAACAGCACCGCTCCCATTATAGTCGATCCCAATTGAAACTTACCGTTTGAATTGATGTGTGATGTGAGTAACTATGCCGTTGGAACGGTTTTGAGCCAAAAGTTGAAAAATGTCTTGCATGTTGTGTACTATGCCGGCCGTACATTAAATGAGATACAAATTAACTACTTGACTATCGAGAAAGAACTTCTAGCAATTGTTTTCACATTTGATAAATTTAGGTCCTATCTTATTGGGAACAAAGTGATCATTCATACCAATCACTCAGCTCTCAAATACCTTCTTGCAAAAAATAATGCTAAGCCTAGATTAATTCATTGGATATTATTACTATAGTAGTTTGAACGATTGGGAAATCACTGACAAGAAGGGTAGTGAAAATACCATAGCCGATCATATTTCAAGATTAGAAGGACTCATGGAAAGAGGAAGGAAGATGTGCCTATTAAAGAGAACTTCCCAGATGAGCAATTACTTATGGTTGGAGGGGCTACACTGTGGTATATAGATTTTGTCAACTATTTAATGGCCAAGGTGCTCCCCCATCATGGACTCAAACCAAAAGAAGAAGTTTGTTTCAGAGCAAAGTACTACATGTGGGATGATCCCTGTTTGTTCCGCTACTGCCAAGACCAAGTAGTCCAGAAGCGTGTTCCAGAAAATGAGATATTGAGTGTCCTTCATCAGTGCCATTTTTTGCCAGTGAGAGGACATCACGGTGAACAAAAGACGACGGCCAAGGTATTACAAAGTGGATTTTTTTGGCTGAGGTCATTCAAGGATACAAAGGACAATATGCTTCAATGCAATGAGTGCCAAAGGTTTGGAAACTTGTCTAGGAGGAACAAGATGCCCTTTGAACAACATTATGATGTGCGAGGTGTTCGATGTATGGGGGACTGACTTCAGGGGACCTCTATCTTCATCGCACAACAACAAATTCATACTCGTGGCTGTAGATTGTGTCTTTAAGTGGGTGGAAGCCACAACATTACCAACAAATGATGCAAGGGTTGTGGTGAATTTCATAAGAAAAAATATCTTCTCAAGGTTTGGAGTCCCTAAAGCCATCATTATTGATGGGGATACACATCTTAAGAATGGCTTGTTTGAATACATCCTCTCAAAATATAGTCACCATTAAGATTACCCTCGCATCCCACCCTCAAACAAGTAGGGAATTTGAAATCTCCAATCGGGAGTTGAAGCAAATATTGGAGAAAACCGCAAGCTCATCTAGTAAGAATTGGTCAAAGAAATTAGATGATGTATTGTGGGCATATAGGACTGCCTTCAAGAATCCTATAAGGATGTCCCCTTATAGGATGGTCTATGGCAAGGCATGTCATCTTCTAATGGTCTGTATTAGATTAAATGTAAAGCATATTGGGCCGTGACGAGTCACAACTTTGATTTGAAGGAAGCAAGTGAAAAGAGACTTTTTGACCTCAATGAATTGGATGAATTCCGAAGAGAGGCATATGAGAACTCTCAGCTCTATAAGAAGTGGACAAAAGCATGGCATGACAAGCACATTTTTGAGAAAGGAGTTCAAAATCGGAGACTTGGTGTTACTCTACAACTCCCAACTCAAGCTATTTTCGAGCAAGCTTAAGTCAAGGTGGAGCGGGCCATCTAGTTAACTAGGTTTTGAGTAGAGTTAATTAGCTTAAAATTAGGTTTAATTTGGTTGATTGCTCAATTTTAAGTGTTCTAGTAGATGCAATTGGATGATTTTGTGATTGTAAGTGAATGTGAAACCATGGGAGAAAGTTGGAGAAAAGCTGAAAAAAATTGACTAAAGTATCAGTGACTAAAGTCACCAGAAGAAATAGCTTCTCTAAAAGTTTAACCTCGATCTGGTGACCGCGATCACCAACCTTTCTATTCAAAAATTTTTTCTAAGTAGTGTTGTCCGCGATTACCAGTTATAAAGAGGCATTTCAGTAACCGCGGTAACCAATCAACCAAAACTTTTTAAAATTTTTCTAAAAGTGTCAGTGATCGCGGTCACCTATTCTTGTAATCGCGGTCATCAACAAGACCTTGATCTCTAGATTTTGACCCTGCTCTAATGACCGCAGTCACCAGCAGTTCATTCAAAATTTTTGCTAAATGTTGGTGATCGCGGTCACTATTTCACAGAAGAAAAATCAATGCACGTAAGTCACCGATCAAAAAGCCTAATGGCTCAAGTGACCACAGTCACCATTTTAACGAAGGAAAAATAGTGACTGTAGCGCCAACCTGCTCGAGTGTAAATATTTTTCAGCCACAAAATTTTTTAGAAAACCCTCATGATAACTCTAGGAAACTGGAGTTATATATATCCTAAACTTGATGATTTTACTACTTTTCTCAAGCATTCTTAGTATTTTAGTGTGTGATTTCGTCTACTTTGACTTGTATGTATTAGAATATTTTTACTATGTGTCTTAGTACTTATTATGTGTTAATTATCATATTTTATTAAATTCTTGTGTTTAGAGTTTATGTCGTGTCTTTAACTTAACTTCGTTAGAAGTTAGGTTTTCGTTCGTCTATGTTTGTCTTTCGTTTTTGGTGTATATTATAAGAATTTTATTTAAATGTTCAGGTATTATTACAAGCATTTATTATAGTTAATAATTTTCTCCTATGTGTTAGGGTTTGGTAGGAGAAAACAATGCATCAATTAGACATTGATGGGTATTTTAGAGGCAAAACTATGTTTTTGGGGCAGAAATGGGCTTCCACCACCCTTGTATTTCTTCTTCTTTTCTCTTTCCCACTTGAGGAGGAATTTTTTCTTTTGTTCATCTTCCTAGGCTAGATTTTAATTCCATTCAAGTATTTATTTCTTCTACTATTATGTAAGGCTTTCTTTGTGTTAAATATACTTCTCTTTTGCATTTAAATTATTTGCCTTCACTTATTGCTTTCTGTTACCTAACTTTTAATATCTTTACTTTCTTGCACTAGTTATCTAGATTTATAGCTTTCTTAGTTTAAATGCTCTTTAATACTTTTACTTTCTTTCTTTCAGTTTAAAATGCATTATTTAATTATGGGTTAGGATTGTGTGAATCCAATTTCTTATGGATAGAGCTTAATGGGTTGATTAGGTGATGATATGGACTAATTAGGCGGTAATATGGACTAATTAGGCAATACTAAGGGGTTTAAGGGTTAATTAGGGGAATTGATCACTTTACTAGTTAATTTGGGTTATAAGAATATTGAGAAGATATGAAAATTAAACCTCTTAGATCTAGATTAGTGTTGGATTAAGGTTAGATTTAGATCTTGGTGGACTAATTCACCTAGTTGGTTGCTTGAATTCCATGAGTAATTAATCAAATTTGGTTGGCTTAAGAAGCAGGAGGGATCCATGCTTAGGTACTAAATTGATAAACTTAATTATCGAGAGATCGGGATTAGGTTACAATTGGGAACAACCCCTAATTTGGTATATGGGATTACTTGATTAGCTTAATTAACTAACACCTAGGAAACTGGCTAGCATAAACTCTTTACTACTCATTTCACTTAGTTGTTAGTGCAATTTTAGTTAAATTACCTTTTTAAAGCATCCATTCAAATAGTAATCTAACCAAATAATCAGTAGTTGAACACCATTCCTAGTTGGAATGATCCCTACTTCCACTAGCTACTGTTTGATATCGTATACTTGCGGGTTGTCATCTAGTTAAAATTAGTAGATTTAGGTGTTTTTATTAGCCAGGCCTAACTAGATGTTCATGTTTTTTAAGATGTGACACCTCATTCTCTAAAAATTTTAGCTAACTTCTACCTCCCTCCCACTTCCTTTTTACACGAAAAACCATCTCTTTCACCAAAATCACTGCCAAAACAACTCTAATCACCCTTATCCTCTTCTAGAAGGGTTCATTGCTCAAGGATATCACCAAGGAACTTCTCAAATCACGACTTCACTGGGTAATCTTATTCTCAATCATTCAAGTATGGTAGTAAGTGCTCTACCTTCTTCAAGTTATCCTTGTTTGGAATTTTTGAGACAATCCTTTGTGAATACTGTTGAGATTATTGTTTGAATTGGTTCATTGTGTTAGGACTATTTTTAAGGATTTGTTCAGATTGTTTTAATTAAACTTCTTATGATATTTTTGGTGATATTGTCATTGTTGATTAACATAGAAAAAGACAAGGGTAAGGAAAAGTGGTAGCCAGCCCTTCCTCTAGAAAATAAAGAAAAACAACACCGGTAGTGTTGGGTCTAGGAGTGGTATCAATGCTCGAACTTACGATAATCACCTCTTTGTTAGTGCAAAAGCTACTAAAATCTATGAGAAAAATGTCAAGCATAACATAATCCAAGAAAGAGGTTTCGATTTGTCAAAGAGTTGGGGAGAGTTTGAAAGTTTGAGAATGGACAATAAGCGTCAATTGCATGAACATAATTTGGGGTTTTTTGATGAGAAGGTCCTTTCAGGCTATGTCAATCTTGTAAAGAAATTCCATTACAATTTGAGCAGAATGCAAGATGACAAGGTATATGTGAGAGGCAAATGGGTGTATTTTAGTGAAAAGAAAATTAATGCATTCTTCAGTGTTCCAAACGTTATGGGTTGTAGGCATGGAGACCTAATGAATCCAAGCTCTGGGGGACCAAACTATAACAAAATTTGTGCACGTCTTTGTGCGGGTGAACCAAAATAGGTCTCTAATTATGTCAACACCAAGTTTTTGGATTTTCGTAGAGAATACCTTCAATTGCTTCTAAAACTTTGGTTGTATTTTGTTTGTTACTAGATTTTGGGGACCTCTACTCTTAGCTTTGTAAAAAAAGGAAAAAGCTTGTTTGGTTTTTGGCATTTTATAAAACTTGAGCATCAATCTGGGAAAGGTTATTTATTTGGATTTCTTGAAGAACTCGAAGTCGGGAAAGCCTACCTTTTTCCTTCATAACCTTGTCACTCGCTTATGTCTTGATGTAGGTTATGAGATCAATACCAGCGAGGAGGAAGTACATGAAACAGGACGCATTGATGGAGCATACACTAAATATATAGTTAAAGAGTTCAAAAGGCACAACCAAACGGAAGAAATTCCAGTGCACCACCTCCTCAAATGCCTCCACAAATGCCTCCTCAAGCTCTATTCATCAACATGCCAAATAGATTTATCTACAACTCTCTGCAAATGAATTATGAGCAAAACAAGATGGATACCTATTGGACATATAGTCAAATGATCCTCTACAATAACCTTACACTTATCAGAAACATCTGCTACCTAGCACTTCAGACCACAACTCTTGACACATGGGTCCAACCATGGCCTCCTATGATATAGCAGTTTGGACCTCCACGCGATCTGCCTTTCTTCTAGCCAGAAGGTAAAGGACAAGCATAACAACAAGGTGATGGTGAAGAAGACATGACTAATATAGATGCCTACATTGGGGAAGTTCAAGATGATGATAAGGAGGGAGTTCACGAAGATTCAAGTGATGTCATGTGTGATGTCTTTAGAGATGAGGAGGGGGGATGACAACGATGATGAGGAGGAAGATCATTGAGCTCTAATCCCGACTGCCGCAATGAGAAGACCATTCTACCCTTCATTTTTACATGCTTTGATCCCCGATGACCCCTTTATCTATTTCATATTTTTATTGCATGAGTGCATGATTGGAGAGATTGGAGATATATTTTCACTATACTTTCATTTATTAAGTTTTTAAATTGTTGGATTTTTGTTAGCTAGCTTGGTTAGCTAGTTTAGAAGGTATATTACTTTAACTTTCCAATAATATTTTTGGCTAAGTGGTCCAGTGGATGATGACTAGTACTTGTTTTTTACCACTGAGCATTGGTGATTGAATTTGGTGAAAAGAATGTTTGTTGGGCTGGTTTGGAACGGTCACCTTTGGCTTTTGGATTGACTTCGTACTTTTATTAGTTTGATGAATATTTGGACCGTTTTGGTTGTTTACTTGTTTGCTTTGATAAGAATTTCACTTCATTTTACTTTACAGTGCTATTTGGTGACAGAATGAGTGGTACTCATCAAATAAATAATGTGAATAGTGTGATGGTGTCTTTTTTTAGAGTTGTCTTTTTGGTTTGTTTGTTTTTGGGATGAATTGAATTGGTTGTTGAACTTGGTAGACATTTAATTTAATCCTTTAAGCTCTACCAAGTGTTCAATCATTTGCATGAAAAATATTTTTCTTGACTAGTTTTGACATTAAACCTTACTTTATCCATAAGTATTAGTTTAATGCGAACGTCAATTGATTGTTGATTCAAGATTTAAATATTTTGAAGTCTTTGAAATTTGAATTTAAGTATAGAAAGAGATGAATTAAGCATCTTTGGTCATATTGCATGAATTGCAATTTGGATAGTTTGTGAGTTTGTAGGGTTTGGCGAGGTGCATTAGTTGGAATAGTGTGAATCTTCCATTAACCAAATAGGCAAATTTTGAAAATGATATAGGCAATTTCTTGGATCATCTGAACCAAAAAGCCAACCCTAAGTCAATTGTATCCCTAGTGTCCCCCTTTGAGCCTTAAAGCCAAATTTCATTGTTAACCTCATAATTTAACCATTCCACTTGTTTGTTTATCCTCTCTACATCCCATCACATAAGTCACTGTTAAATTTGTATTAGTTATTCAATGAGGCAATTAGAGTATATATGATGAATTAAAGACATTTTTTGTACTAGTGCTTGGGAATTGAAGTTAAATGTTTAATCTTGTTCAGATTTCCCTTCTTGTCATTAGCTAATGTTAAGTTTTACTTTATCTTTGTAATTTTCATTTGCCAAAAAAAAAAAAAAAAATCTCTTATTGTTCAATTCAATTTCTGCAAACTTTGTATATATGAATGCAATTAAGTTTGTTCAAAATACCTCCAGGTAGTTAAATTGGATTTGGTGCTTCAAGTGTTGTTTGGTTGGTTCATGATGATTGTGGGGATTTTTGTTTAAGGGATAAGAGTCCAAAGGTTTATTTTTGAATGACTAAGGTGAATTGAGTCAATTTTATCTATATTTATCCTATCCTCAACCTTAGTCTACATTATAAGTTTTAAAAGTTCTAAATGATCCTTAACCTAGGGTATAAGATCTTAGAAATTTGAAGGTGAAGCATTATTTTGGTTGATGCTCTTCGTTAGATCTTACGGTGTCTATAAATATCCTTGCATGTTTATTTGCACCTTTTGAGTTTCCTAAAACAAGTCTTAAGGATCTTTCTATAGTTGAAGTCAATTTTTGAGGAAATTGATTTGGTCACTCTTGATCAACTTGAACGAATTAAATTGGCATTTCATGAATACTTCAATTGTCCAAGAAAGGTTTGCAACTAAAACTAGTGTACACTTTTCTAAATATAAAAGTGGTTGAGCATGTTGAATTTGTTGAGTTAAAACTCCATTTCCACATACTTTAGTGTTCTCGAGTTCAATATGTCCAATTCAATTTATTTCCCTTGGTGGTATGCTTAGTTCGATTTTGTTTCTTGTTTTACTCGGACTAGTAAAACACTATGTTTGGATGTATGATAACTCTAGTAAATAGAGTTATTTTACCTTTAAATACTACACAATTTTGTCCATGTTACTCCTATTCTAATTGCTTTTATATTCATTTTTGTGAATTTCATGTTTAATAGTGGCTTTAGTAGTTTTAGATGAATATTAGGAATTATGGTAGTATTAATGCGATAAATTGGACTCCATGGATATCAATGATCTTAAGTACATTTTCATTGAGTGATTTATGTGTATTTTGTAGGGACTAATTGGAATTTGATGAGTAGGTAAAAAATTGAAGAGTGAACAAAGCCAATGACCTTTGATGCAGTTAGAAGAAGATTGGAAGATTAGAGTCTAAGACTATTAATGTTAGAAACCGCAGTCAACAAGTCACTAGCTGAACGTGGACTTTGGTCAACATTGTTGGCAACCGCAGTCACCACTCTGAAGAAGCAAAGGCAGCAACCATGGTCACCAGCTGGATGAAAAGTATGGTCAACACTTTGGTACTGTAGTCACCAAATTAAAGTAGGAAATCCAATGAATGCAGTCTAAGTTCCAGATCTAGCAAATAGATTACTAGGCATTTGAAATCGCTCTCCTTTATATACCAAAAAACGGGAGATTCTTAGGTGAATCGGGTCCATGCAATAGTGCATGGACCCCTTTGTCCTAAATCAACCACATCACCCAACTAGGTGATGTGGTTGATTGAGGACCAAGAGGTCCATGGCATAGTGTCATGGACCGGGTCCATCCAAAAAATTTTCCCAAAAAATATATAGTAGCATGGACTTTCTTAAAAGTAGTTTAGTAGTAGCCTCCATTTCTTACAAGTAGAGTACTTAGCTATCTTTTCAACTTTAAACACTTGACCTCTTTTATTTAACCAAAATTTCTCTCTTTATCTCTTGCAAGTTTTAAGTCTTTTTAGTTTCATATTAGTGGGCTTTTGAATCTCTACAAATAGTTATATTAACTGCCTATTTCTCTCTCTCTCTTTCTTGCATTTTTAGTGACTAAAATCTTCATCTTGTTTGGTAGAAAAAATTATCATTAAACTCATTTATTGTATTATCCATTAGTTTAAACTCTAATTTCCCTTTATTTGTCTTTAATATATAGTGAGTTTTCACTAAAAATCTATTTTTCATTTAAAATCCCTAGTAAAAATCTATTTTTCATTTAAAATCCCTAGTTTTAGACCCCCTTATTTGTTATCCTATTTCTAAGTTTTTAACTTTCCTAATATAGTAAAAAATGGTAATTCCTAGCTTATTTAGTGTAGTTATTGCACATCTTAGTCCCTTTTAGTTACAATATTTTACTTATGTTGCTTTAGTCTATTTTTCTCTGTCTCTCTATTATTTTACTTGCTTTAATAGAGTAATTTTTAATTATTTTTCTTGTTTACTATTACTTGTTTAATTAAGATAGACTTATTTGCTTTCTTAGTTTAGTACACATGCTTCATTAAATCAGATTTATTTGCTTTACTAGTTAATTACTATTTGTATATTTTATTAGCTAATACTTGCTTTCTAGAGTAGTTTCTATGACTTTTTATGATTTCATTGTGTTAGTAGTGTAGTAATTAGTGGTACTTTTTACTTGATTTCTTGGATTAACTGTTCTACTTCCGTTCTTAGTTTTAAGTTTAGTAATTTAGTGTTCATTTCATTATTTGTTCACTTAGTTCTCACATTTAATACCCTTATCACCTTGTGATTAGTCTAAATAGTACAAGGATCTTCTAAACCCAGTAATTGTCATCTACAATCCTTGTGGGATGATACTTACTCAACACTACCTTCAATCTTATCTCGTATACTTGCGTATGTGTGAGTGAGGGTTCATGTGCGTTTGAGTCCTTCTATTACTTGTTAGTTTTGTATCCCTAATCTACGTTGAACAGTTGATCAAGGAGCAAAGTGGATTCTTGAATCATTAATCTCCCTATTGATACGGTGTGTGGAGGGTAACGGTGTTACTATTAGCGTTTGTGGTTGTGGGAAAACTAGCAGAGGTATGGAAAGGGAAGAAAGAAGATTTCTAAAATTAGTATATTTCCTTTTCTACTTCTAGTTAAATTGTTCTAAAATAGAGAAAATTTGATTTTTCGGTGGCTCAGTCACTTAAGACCAAATTGATTATGAATAATAGTTAGAGAATTAAAACGGCTAAAACTAAAGTGAAAGGACCATTAGAGTATTAGTAAAATGAAAATTGAAGGACTATTATGGTGATTATCTCAAAAAAATTACACTCAGAGAATATAAATTACAAATTTCTGACAACTAAAATTTCAATAATGCAAGAATGTATAATGGGTTAATTACATTTATCTCCCCGATCTTTGATCAAATTACTAAACAAATGTTACAAAACTCTAGATTTGAAAAAACTCCAAATACCCACCAAGTGCCCTGTTTAAAAGTCCAACTAATTGACAAAATGAAATGACCAAAAAAAAAAGTATTCCGACTGATCCTCCAAGCTTTCAAAAACATAGTAGGGTGATTTAATGGCCACAGGGCAGGTTGGGCTTCTCGTTTTCCCTGGGGCTTGGTAATTTGGCCAAACCTCAGGGAAGGTAAATGTAATTAACCTATTTATTAATTTAGATTGTAGAGTTCATAAGCTTCTTGCCTCCCTGTTCCACCCTCTACACTTTCTGGGTTCATAAAAAGCTTCCTGCTACTGTTCAGGTAATTTTTCTGTTTTTTGTGGATTTTAATTTTCATGGTAAAATGGGTTTATTCTACTCTATTTACTTCGTAAAGGAAGTCCATAACGCTCTAGATCAATTTATATATTTTTTTTAGTGCTAAAATTGAATTTCATGAAGAAAATTAGAACATTTCCCTATTTATGATTCTAATCTCTGGATTTCAAAACTCAAATTTTCAGTTTTGATATTGTATTGGAAGTGCAATTCTTTTTCTTTTTTCTGTTTTTACTTTTTTTTTTTTTTTTGGTTGTACTTGGATGATGAACTGAATAGTAATATTGCGTGTTCATTAAGAAGGGGTTAGATATTTAGGGTGGGGATTGAGAAAGAATTGGGTGCCATTAAAGCTCATCCTTCTTCCTGTATATATCGATGGATGTACATTTATCTGAAAAAGAAATGCTCTTTCTTTTATAATCTTTTGCAAATGTTGAAATTTTCTGAAGGGATAGTTTAGTAGCTGAATTGTGCCGCTGTGTGAGATTCTCTGCGATTGCCAATTAAACTCTGAATCCACGGCTTGATAGCTATATCATGGTATCCAAGAGTTTGAATTAGGAACATATAGATAAATTTTGTGTGTAGAGAATAGCGCTCGATATTAACGGGATTATGGTCATAATGTAGAAGTTTTGCTCTAGTGGCTAAGTTTTCAATGACGTAGACAAATAAGGAAATTGTGACTTCTTATTGTTAATGGGATTGTACTTTGCCATTAGACCTGGTAATCGGTGCTTGTCTAGTTTGATTTTGTAAATTTCACATTTTCACCTAATGAGTTCTGGTTCAGCTTCCACACATTTCAGGACTACAACCATTAGGTCTTTAAGTTGACCAGAATTGTGTTTTCGTTTTATTTCCCTTAGAATATGGCTGAGTAAGGAACTTTCTTTACCTGTGTAGCTAGAGCACAAAAGGATTTGTTCAATTTTATCTTCATTCGAAGGATTAGAAGTACTTGCATATACTCCCTTACACTTTGTTAGGAATTTTAACTTGTGGTCTGTTAATTTCCATTCTGTTGACAATAGATATGAATTCAAAATTTTTAATCCAGAACTTCGGGTTTAGAGACAATTACTCGTGAATGCTATTATATCTGTGTGGGTAGTGGGAAAGAATATAGAGATATTGGCATAATTACTAAGGCCTAATAGATTGACCATACTTTCCATGTCTTAATGCTTTTTCCTTTTTTCTTAAAGGGGCAAGTTTACATGTGAGTTATTCAATCTGAAGATCCCATGTTACATGCCTATGCATATAAGAGTATCATTTCTTTGCTACTAAAATGTTTCTTTTCCTTTTCCTTTTTTGATCTTTCTTTTTCCAGTTTGCATTCTTACTTGGGAAGGTCTTGTAGTTTGTCTTAATTTTGTGCATTATGATATAAATTGCCTTTATGTCTAGCTTGAGGTTATTTTAAGTTTTCAGTTTCTGTTTCCTGTCAAAATGCTGCCGAATTAACTACTAACCTGTGTTATGGCTTAGATATGATGGCTTAGGAAAATATGCTATTTGCATCAAACTCTCGTAATATATTTCTGCTGACATGCCTTTCGCTGGGTAAATTATATCTATCTTGTTTACTACTATGACTTCGCCCTCAGATCTATATTTCTTTATTCTTATTTTTATGCGGAAGGAGTTATGAAAAGGATGTCAGAGTCCAAACAATGAGGAAATGTAGTACTCCTGAGTTGATAGAAGCCTTGCATCTCTATATGCATGCATGTAAAAATATAATCATGTAGACTAAATTACATGTTGTTAGACTGGAAATTATGCCTACAAATATTTATGAATAGTGTTACCAGCATATGACTTCAAGTTCGGAGGAGCAATGGTTTTGCAAAACGCGTGTTTGTTTCCTTTTGATAAGTAGTGAGTACATTCTCTGGATTTGAATCAACTAATTTCAGGAAGCTTACCATTACATTACTGAGTCTGGATTTGAATTCTGAAATTGCAATTGTTTTGGATCGACAGGTTTCTCCAGTACCTGTATTTCCTTTCGCTTGGTTACTGCTTAAATAGCTTGAGTTCCTATTTGCATACATTCAGCTTAGCCAGCAGTCTCAGTATTTGACTTCCTGTTTACTTGGACTAACTTCCTAAATAATCCTAATTAGGAGCCTGAAGTTCTGATCTGATTCTCATTGCCAGCACTGACGAGTTGGAGACCTGTAAAAAATGAGCAGCTTCTCTTGATGAACTTCTTTTTGCTGGAGCTTGGGAAACTTGAATTCCAGTGGCCATAAGCAAGTCAAGTATGAAACTAGGGAAATCTAGATTACCATCTCCTCTAGACATTTTGAAATCCAATCATTTTGAACCAAAATCACAAAATTATTCATCATCTCTGCAAAGAGTACCGGAAATTAATGAAGCCAAATCAGTCTCAAATCCACTTTACAATCTCCTTCCCGAAATTCAGAACCCTAACAACATAGCCAATCTCGTATGCTCTACTCTGAAGCTAAAAGACAATGCTCGTTTGTCCCTGTCCCTACTCCACAAGACCATGCAAGAGCAAGGACATTTAAGTCATATAGGCAACCGAGAAATTTCTAGGATTCTATTAAGATGTCAATCTGATTCATCAACTGCTCTAACTTTCTCTCCACTGGGTCAAATTTGATTTGGGTCTCAATTTAAACACTGAAAATTGTTGCATTATAGTTCATATACTGGTATGGTCCAGGAAGTTTTCGCAAGCTATGAAAATTTTATCTGAATTGATAAAATTAGATGAGGACGTTTCGAGAAGTTTGGATGTCTTTAAGACTTTGCTTTTGTGCACAGATGTTTGTAATTGGGATCCTGTTGTGTTTGATATGCTAATGAAGGCTTATCTCAAAATGGGTATGGTCAAAGAAAGTTATAGAGTTTATAGGAAGATGGTTAAGCTTGGTTTTGTTCCAAGTGTTGTGACAATCAATTGTCTTTTGAATGGCCTTTCAAAGATGAATTATGGTGAAAAATGTTGGGAAATTTATGGCACAATGGGAAGGATTGGGCTACATCCAAATTCGTGTACGTTTAATATACTAATTCATGTTGTTTGCAAGGAAGGGAATGTGGAGAAGGTGAATGGATTCTTGGAGAAAATGGAAGAGGAAGCTTACGGATTTGATCCTGATATAGTCACTTACAATATGTTGATGGATAGCTACTGCAAGAAAGGGAGGTTGAAAGATGCGATTTACTTGTATGATATTATGTTTAGGAGAGGAGTGGTGCCAGATTTACTTACTTATACTGCACTGATAAATGGCTTCTGTAAAGGAGGTAACGTGAAAGATGCTTATCGGCTGTTCTCAACAATGATTCATAGGGGTTTAAAACCAGATCTTAGGGCCTTTAATACTCTTCTTGTTGGTTACTGCAGAGAGGGGATGATGCAAGAGTCGAGGTCCTTGTTGCATGACATGATTAGAGATGGTATTCACCCTGATGATTTTACTTGTAGGACCCTTGTGGAGGGATACCATAAACAGGATTGCTTGATTTCAGCTTTAAATTTGGTTGTGGAACTTCAGAGACTTGGGTTCTCAGTACCTCAAGATGTGTATCATTACTTAGGAATTGCTCTATGTAGGGAAAACCGACCTTTTGCTGCCAAGAGCCTCTTCTGGAAGGAATAGCTTGTCCCAGCTATGAGCCTAATCCAGAGATCTTGTGTAACTTAATTGGTTCTCTTTGCCAATGCAACTCTGTGGAGGAGGCAATGTATTTAAAAGCTGGGATGGAATCCAAGAATATGCAGCTGGACTTAGGAACCTATAAAGCTATTATATGTTGTTTGTGTAAACTAAGTAGATGCAAGGAGGCTGTGAACTTGATGAGGGAAATGGTTGAATCTGGTGTACGGCCGGATATTGAAATTTGCAGAGCTTTGGTAAATGGATTGTGCCAAAAGAGGGATTTTAGTGAAGCAGAATGTTTATTGAGATTCTTGGCTAAGGAATTCCAAGTTTTGGACATAGTAAGTTATAATGAACTTGTAAGAATTCTTTGTGAGAAAGGTGACCTGGCTAAACTAATGGAATTTCAGGATAGCATGAAAAAAGTGGGATTCACGCCAAATGGCCTAACATGCAAGTACGTGATTGGTGGATTGCAGAGTGCACATGGGGATACAGAAAGACAGCATCCAATAACTAATATGGTAGATTCTTTAAATTCTTTTTGTATTAGTGCTTTCATATATTATTTTTCAGAACAGAGACTGTCTTAGCAAAATGCTTTTCAGGATAAAATGTATGTTTGGTTGCTTTATCCTTGTTGTGTAGCCTATTGTTTCATTTGCAGCCACAAAGAGTTAAAGAGTGGTTAATCTTCCCCAGGGGAATTTTTCACTATCTATGTTTTTTTGGTTCTCTCTCTCTTCTATATTCCCTAAAATTCTGAGTTTAATGTAGTAAAATACTACTCTCTCTCTCTCTCCCAGGGGAATTTTTCACTATCTATGTTTTTTTGGTTCTCTCTCTCTTCTATATTCCCTAAAATTCTGAGTTTAATGTAGTAAAATACTACTCTCTCTCTCTCTCTCTCTCACTCACTCACTCTGAAATTCTTTACTCTATTATTTCGTGAGATACGTAATTTTTTTCTTAATAACAAAGCTTTCTAACTAATCTTGCCCTCATAGCATGTTTTGCTTATTTACGCTTCACAGTTCCCAGAACTCTCATAGTCAAATTATGCAAGAAAATGTATTCAATTGTTTCATTCCAATCAAGGGGAAGGTAATAGTAGTTCACCATAAATTGAATACCCTTTTCTCTTGTTTTGTGAGACCTTGTATCTCTACTATATTTACATCCTCACTTTGCCCTCAAATAATCAAAATACTTAAAGCAGAACTTCGGTATTTTCAGAGATATTGCTGCAGGAATGGAAAGGATGAAGGATTAAAGCCATGGAAAGGTCCTCTCAGGGGTAAATATGTTGCTTGCTACTGCTGAAAACATTGCGTCCATTCTTCTATCTTTTTTGGGACGCCAATTGATTTCTCTTGTCCTTTTGTCATCAATGCCAGTACTTGAGCAATGAATATGGCCGAGTAACAACAGCCTGGTGATCAAGCAGGTTCAGAATACGGCCAACAGTGGCAGGATTTCCATTTGGCGAAGATACTTCTCAGTGGAAGAAGATAAGTGGTTAGTGTTTAGAAATTTCTAGAAGACTCTACTGTTTTTTTGTCAGCCTTGTAATCATTGTTCCTCAATCCTTTGTCTTCATTTTGTTAGGAGGTCTTGAAATATATAACCTGTTATTCTTTGGTATATTGTTCAAGTGTTTGTTCAATGAGAATATTGATTACCTACCACGTTTAAGGTGGTTATAACTTTTGAAATTTGATATTATGTTACTTAGAATCACTAAAATTATACGATTCTCTGTTGTAGAAGTTAACCTGTTCTGATAGCGTGTTAATGCTTGATATTAGGACAGATGATGTATTGGTGAATCAGGAGAGTGGGCATGCAGGACATATACAGTTTAAGGCCTTGAGTAGGTCGTACACTGATGGAATCATGAGGTTGTTGTCTAAGTTTTAGTAGAACTAGTTCAAGTAAACTAAATTTAGAAGTTAGGTTTTGGTTATGAGAGCTTATCAGGATCTGGTGGGAACTAAACTGGTTAATCCTTGGTATTTTTGTCAAATAGTTTTATCTAGTTTGATATTGTCATTGTTCTTCATTTCTCTTGATGCCAATTTTTTATCTTGAATTGCCATTCAGAATTTTTTTTTCCTTCCCATTTTATTGTTTGATACATCTAAAGTAAGTGAGAAGGAAGAATATTTTTCCTTAATTCTGAGATGAATCCTGTCTCCCTGATCATTTCAGAAAAAACTAAGTATTTCCATTATCTCATCTTGCCTTCCCAACAGTGTAGTCAGGGGTCCTTATATCTTTTTAACATTCAACAAAGGTTCAAGTTTCGTTGCACGATCTATTCAGATGTCCGGCAGACAGGTAAAACTGGGCGCTGAGTTTCCTTCAAACTGAATTCTGACTTTTGAACAAGAGGAGAATGTGCGGTGGATACAAGAAGCTGTCCATCATTTTCTAATGATGGGGAACATCATTCTGCGATCTTGGGGCAACCATCATGGACCAATCGCATTGGGCTTTATTTGATTATAACAAATAAACAGATAGTGCAGAGAATCCCTGATAGTAGTTAGTTTTGTTATGCAAATGTTGAAGGATTTCTGTGAAGCTAACCTTAGTACTCATCGATTGAAGGGTGATTTGGGAGTATCACTCTGGCTTCCTCTTCCAGCTGGGAGAAAATTAGCTTTGATGGAGCTGTATTTATGGAGAGATGCTGTTTTGGTGTTGGGCCGGTAGTCAGAGATCATGAAGGTTATTTTATAGCTGTTTTGCTGAGAGGTTTGACGGGTAAATAAAACCATAATGTGCTCAAATGATAGCTGCTGGAAGGGCTATTTAGCCGGGGGCACAGCTGAAGACTTCTTGGCTTTGGTCTGGAAGGTGATGTGGTGAATGTAGTTTAAGTACTGAAAAGCATTGATGATTATTTATCAGTTCAGGGTCCCCAAGCAGCAGATGCAAGAGATGCTGATACAATTGGGAAGTTGACTCCATTTCCTGGGTGATAAGCTGGTAACTAAGCTGCTCACTTGTTTGCTTTGCTCACTTTTTTTTGAGCAATTAGCTACGAATTTAGAAGTACAAGATTCTATGGCTACAGCCTTATTATCTTGGCTATTAAATATCAAATAGGGGGTAAGATTATTATTTGTATAATCATGCTTAGAATTAATACTACAATATGTTATCGTCCGAGAAGAATAGCTGAAATACTTTTGTTAACCTAAATATTAGTTTGCTATTCAACTTAACATGATTGGTCATTTTTTTGGGTTATTTTTTTTTTTTTAAAGAGATAGTTATTACCAACAGTAATGCAGAAAATTGAAAGCAAGGATGGCCATTTGATTTTGCATATTAACTTGTATGCACAGGTGGATTTAAATCAAATCAAATCAGACTTTAGTCCATTTCCAAAATTTTGTTGCTATTGTTACGCCAAAAACTGATCAAGGAAGGCATGAAAAGCAAATGGTAAACTAAAATGAAACTTTAGTTCATTCCAATGCCAATTCTATCATTATTAAAATGGCTCTTCCATTTTACCTAGACCATAAAAAAAGGCTTTTCCATTACTGTCATGCCAATGCATGCTGCCAAAGCAGAGAAGGTATTTTTCTTTGCTTTCTTTACATGCATAGCTTTCGTTAGTTGGATTCTCGGTGATTGTTCGTCTTTTTTCAGTTTGAAAGTTTAAGATTTGACTAATCGTTGTTGGCAAAACTATTTTCGCTTGCATTCGCTTTTGTACCCTTTTTTTCTTAATGGAGATGGCTAATTGTTGTCTAAGTGATAAAGTGACAAAGTTACCTAAAAAAAAAGACAAAACCATTAATACATCATTGCATCCGTAAACAAAAGAATGAAATACGACTAAATATTTAAAATCATAGATTGATAATTAAATATGATTTTGTCACGTAACAAGTGATTTTAAATTTGTCATATCGTAAATTATTTTCCTTTTGTCACGGATATCATTGATAGGTAGATTCCTCTCTTTTTTTCAAAGCTAAAAGCCAGAGATTCTTTAATTTTCTTATAAAATGACACATTATACAAAAAAGGGTGAATTGCTTCTTCACTATTCCTGTTTTGGTTTCCTTACCATTTAACTCGGTCTGTCTTTTACCTATTCAGAAAAAAGCTAATTCAATCATTTCAACAGGATTTGCTGTTAAATCGACGAAGAAATTGAAATGAAATTAGCATAAACAAGAGGAGGAAGATTGTAATTGGAAATTCGTCGCCTCCTAAAAGCGTGATTACACAACATTTTAAGAAAAACACTCAATATAACACAGCTTTAAGAGCGATAATAGTAAATCATGCCTTCCTTCCACGGGGCTGAAGGCACGGAATATGGAGTACCACTCTTTGTGCTGGTAAAAAATTCCGCTTTCTATTGCTTTCCTTCTTTTACAAAAAAGGTGTATTATGTACATAGCCTCTTTCTTTTAACCATAAATAGGTGTGTTCAAATTCGACCCAACTCGAAAATCCGACCCAACCGAATGAATTTGGGGTAAAACGGGTTGGGTTTTCGAATTTTGGGTTACTATGGGTTGGGTTACCCGATTTTTATAAGATTGGATTGGATTTTATTTTTAAAACCCAACCCAACCCGAATACCCGATTAATGAAATTTTGTTATTTTTAAATATGCTACTAGTATTTGAACTTCTTTCATGTATTTGTTTTATATTTTTTTAAAATTTTAGGGTTTCGGGTTAATCTGAAAACCCGTCTGACTAATACTTAGGTTGGGTTGATACACACTATATTAGTTGGGTTGGGTTGTGTTGGGTTTTAATTTTTTTCACCCAAAAACCCGAAAAACCCGACCTATGAACACCCGTAACCATAAATGTATCGTGTTACAGATAATTATATTGTATTATAATCATATTTTCTCGTTATAAAAATCTAATTCTGATATTACCCAATGAATAATTGTATTGTATTGCGTCTTCATGTTTACTATTAACAACTATCTATTACTATATCGTATTGTTTCAAACCTGACCTGTTTAATATTAACCGTACTAAATTAAAGAAACAAAAGAAAAAATTTTGGATAAATAACATTTGCACTCTAAAAGTTTTATATGGGTACAAAAATTTCCTACTTTTATTCTCAAAATAATAGAGACCTTAGTTATCTAAAATTTTGATATAATGTCACATAAAAATATTTTTCATTTATAATGAGCACCTATGACTTCAAAATAACTGTTAATATCTTACATAATAGAGAAATTTTAGTGTAGAGAACTAATAAAAAAGAAATTACATATGAAAGTTAATAAAAAATACAGTATAATTTCATAAACATCTTCAATATATTTGCATATATTGTTGCACACTTCAAAGTAAACCTATGAAATTTGTTGACCCACTTATTCTTGTGTCACCTCATTTATCGTTTATTGTAGACGTATTATGTCGTAATCATATTCGTATCATAAAAATTTAATTGTCAATTTTTTTGTTTGTATCATAATAAGTTATTACGAGATGTCAAATATTGGTAAAGGGTATCATGAAAGCCTAACTGTTAATTTCTTTGTTTGTTCAGTCATGGTAAGTTATTGCGTGGTGTCAAAAATAGACACATTTTACAACCACTTAAAGGTGCCGAATATCTGGTACAGATACAACGCCTTAGATTCACTAATATGGAAGTACGTGCTTTGTATATTTGAAAATACTAACTGTTTGATTTTTATTTCTATAAATTAAAAAGTAAAGCACATTTGGAAATACTAACTATTTGATTTTTTTTTTTTAGTTCACTTAATTTTTCGATTATATGATTTATGTTTTAACATTTAACTAAATCAAAGAATTTTTTATAATTCGTATAAATTTAGAGAAATATTTGATCATAAGTAATTTTTATACATTTTTTTTAGATCTATTTTGTTAGAAATATGAGAGATTTGTTTAATTTAATCTTTGGTAAATTTTTAATAGTTTAATAGTTTAATATAAGGGATTTGTTGGTAAATTTTTGCCTGCCCCACCTTAACGGGTGGTTTAAATAAAAAATAAAATATTTCAAGCAATTTCATGAAAACTAAATAATTGTGTATTGTGAATAACACATCTACCTTATAATTTTTAAAATAGAAGCCCATTTTTTTGATTGAGAATTATTGAAACATTTTACAATAAGTTCATTAGTACCCTATTTAACTTTAAAATTGGAAAGTTTAAAGTATCATCAAATTGGAACACAATGTATGATAAGAAATATATTAAAATTTATTATTATTTCTGTTATATAAGTTTAGCAATCAAAGAGGATAGTCTAGTCTTGACCAATGTTGACAATTTATAGAGTTTGTTTGAATCCTTTATTATATTCAATTATTTAAATTCTATCCTAACAACTTTGGATTTATCAAGCGCATTTGGGTATTTGATTAGTTTTTAATCCCTATATCTCTCTTGGAATTAACTTGATAAAGGAACCATTTGTGTGCAAATATTAAATAGCAATTTCTAATTCAGGAAACAAAATCTCTCTTAAATACTATATAGTTTGCACAACTTTAGGAATTATATCATGAAAATAAGGAAAAAATAAATAAAAAAATAGTCTACCAGTATTTAGCAATTTACAGCTTGAAATTTGGTCACTAATTGATTATGTTAAAATTATCAATCTATATAGTAGTAAATTAAAGATAGATATTCAATATTATAACTTTTATTTGATAGAATAAGATCACTAGCATATAATTACAATAGCTATCAACTTATATAGTAATAATTTAAAAGTAACAATAAACATTTAATATTTGATATTCCTATTTTTTAGTATGTAATTTATACGGTTACTAATATTTAACATTAAATATTTACAAGTCTACAAATAATAATCATAATTTTTTCTAAGAGGACAACAATTATCTATTAAAAAATTTAGATAATATAATTAAGGAACTAATTTTTTATTATAGGAAAGCATAACTTAGATTAAATATGTGTTAATTATTCAATGTATGAAAACAGAACTAAAAACAGAGTAAGAATTAATTATTCAATGTATGAAAACAAAACTAAAAATAGAGTAAGAATTGCAAGATGTGAGAATTATGTTCTTTAAAAAAATAAAATAGGTGTAGATCACATTTTTCACCCCCTTTAATTTAATAATAATCGAAAAGATAGATTCAATGTTGTATTTATTTTTTAATACACCACACAAAAACCAAATTCTTTTCATATTTTGAACAGCGAATCTCTTTCATCATTTTTAATTTTTAATCTATTCCAAAATTCTACTATATGAGAAATTGACTTCAATCAAATTTAATTCTAAATGAAATATCAAAAAGTTAGTTTTTATTTTATGAGTACCTTTTTAGGATTTTATTTTTTTTTTCATCTTTAAATGTCCAAAAGTATAGGTGAAACATGTAAATTTATTTTTCAAGTAAATTTTATAATTTTGTTATTGCTTGATTTCTAAAGCTTATCCCAAAGAAATATTTCCTACTCTTCTTTAATTTTTAAAATTCATTCCTAATATTCTATTACATAAGAAAAATTATTTCAATGAAATGTATTTCCTACTATGAAGTCTTAAAAGTAGATTTTATTTATTCTTTTACTCTTTGAGAAGTAATTACATAGATAGTTTAAAAAAATTATAAAAAATACATTCAAGTTGAGAACATAACAAAGTCATAAAATTTTATAGTAAGGTTAATGGAAAGAAAATCTAAAATTAAATCAAACTTCTTAATTTTTTATTATAGTATATATTCAATTATTTTTTTAATAACTTTATTTAATATTCTCCTTTTATTTCTAAATATATCCTAAAATCCTACTCTATCAGGAAATTTGCTTTAATCAAACTTAATTCTAAAAATAAGTTTAAAAATTTAATTTTATTTCTTGTATTACCTTTTAGAAGTTTTTCTCGTTAAAGGATCAAAAAATATAAATGAAATATGTAAATTTATTTTCAAGTAAATTTTATTTTTTTATTATTAGATTGATTTTTAAAATCCATCCCAATAAAATTATTTCCTACTCTTCTTTAATTTTTAAAATTCATTCCTAATATTCTATTACATAAAAAAATTTAATTTAATTTCAAATTTAATTCCTAATATGAAGTCTTAAAAGTAGTTTTTATTTCCTCTTTTACTCTTTGAGGAATATTTACATAAATAATCTAAATAATTAGAAGACATTCAAGTTAGGAGACATAACAAAATAATTAAATTTAATAGTAAAGGTAACTTCAAAAAAAATTTAAATCACTAAATCATATTAACTGTTTTAATATAATATAGATTCATGTAGACTTGAAGGTCATTACTTCTCCCGCTGACGTTTCTATAGTTCTATCCATCATTGGAAGGAAATAAAATTTAATTAAACCAATTCACTTTTTCTAGTTACTAAGCATCGTATTTTTTTTTTTTTTTTTTTTTTTAAGGATCTTAAACCAATTCACTTTTTTCTTCTTAAGCATGCTTTGCTGTCTCAATCTCTTTCGTCTCATGCACTGACTACTATTAAATATTTTCAAGTAATTTATTACATTCCCTTGACAGTTTTTCTTTCTTTCCTTCTTTTTTTTTTTTTTTTTCAAACCTAAAAATGTTATCCTTTTACAATAATATATTTTTGAAATACAATTTACTGTTATCTAATAAACTAATTCCATATCATGAGATTTATTTTTTAACTTATCGTTATTCATGATTTGTCTATTCTATTTCTAAGTTGTTTCTACTTTGTTCCCAAGTGTGCTTTTTATTGAAGGTTTTGTAGTGTGTGCCCGATATAGAAAGATAATTATACAAGACTAAGGGTAGTATATAAAAATAAACGAGTCTAATATTTTAATATTTAAACTTGTTTGATTATTTTAAGTAACTTGTAATTTTGTTCGATATTATTTATCTTTTGAGTCAAATTCAAATAAAATTTTATCTAATCGAATTTGAATTGACTTCGAATCACTTGATATATATATATATATATAGACACATATACACACACTAAAGGAATTCACATGCATTGCTAGACACATATACACACTAAAGGAATTCACGTGCATTGCGTGTGTGACATAGGCATAACACTTTTGAACTGTACAAATCTTTTAAGTTTTTAGAAATAAGTAAATGATTACAGAATGATAACAAAGACTACTAAATCTATAAATTAATCTTTTAAATTTTTATGCAAAAATTGTATATATTTTAAATGTCTATTCAATATTTTTCAAAACATAAACAAGTCTAATATTTTTGTGTTTAAACTTATTTGATTATTTTAAGTAACTTGTAATTTTGTTCAATATTATTTATCTTTTGAGTCGAACTCAAATAAGATTTTATCTAATCGAACTCAAATCGACCTTGAGTTACTTGATATATATATATACATACACACATGCACACACTAGAGGAATTCACGTGCATTGTGCGTGTGACATAGGCACAACACTTTTGAACTGTACAAATTTTTAAGTCTTTAGAAATAAGTAAATGATTACGGAATGATAACAAAGACTACTAAATCTATAAATTAATCTTTTGAATTTTTTATGTAAAAATTGTATATACTTTAAATGTCTATTCACTTTTTTTTTTTGGTTTTATTCTATAATTACTTTCACATTTCTTTTATTAATTTTTTAGTCTTTTTGTCATAATAATTTTCCATATATGCTACGATATTAAAATAAAATTATTTTCTTCTAAAAATTTAATCAGATTTTCTATTTTATGAGAATCACGTGTCATATTTTAATTCTACAAAAAAGAAAAATGAGTCCTTAATACAAACACATTTAAAAGACTAATAGTTTAACTTATTTACAATGATTATTGATGACCAATTAATTAAATTATTAATCATAAAATTCACTAATATAAATTAGTCTTAAAACACAACTTTTTGTGAATAAAATAAATGCATAATAATGATATTTTCATAAAGAAAAATATTTTATACTTTTCCACAAGATAATTATAGATAGTAGGTAAATAAATAAATAATTAAGTAACAGACAAGTATAATTGGGCAAAGTAACATGTAGCTTTATTATATAAGATAAAGGAACCATTAACACTATTAATACATTTGAAGGACCAAAACTTTGTGAACTAATCTACTATGCTTAGTGATGACCAACTAATTTAATTATTATATAATGATCTTAATACACAATAATTATTATGTAAAAAAAACAAATACCTAATTAATTAGATTATTACATAGGCAAAAAAAGATTTATAAAAAAAAAGTCTTGTTATCTAATTCACAATTGTTAAGCATGTTAGAGGAAAAGAAAATAAGTTAGAGAAATAAAGGTGATGTTAACTATTAAATTAACTCAGACCTTAATCACGAAGGTCATTTGGCTTATAAAATTATAAAATTCTATTCTTATGCTAAACATATTTATAAAAAAAATTTCATATAAGATGTCCAACCATTATCATCTAAAAAGATTTGCTTAAAAGTAAGTAAAATTTATCTAGATAACTGTGTGTTATTTAAAGTGTATATAAAACCCAACCAATATTTAACTATTATGTATATGCAACATGCATCATAGATTTTTAGATCAAAACATCTATAGATTTAGAGTACACTCAATTGTTAGTTTGTAGATTAGGATAACTCTACAAAGAAGTACAATATAAGAATATATTTACAAGTAAGACTCACAACAGTTATTTTATTAAGTTATTCCACAATTTTCATGACAGAGTTAATTCAACTAACTTTTATCTAATTTTGGTGTATTTACAAAGACATCTCTTAAAGTATTTTGAATTATGGTGTCCGTCCATCATGTTTTATATTTTAGACTATTGTTTATATGTTAATATTAGCATGAAATGTTATTTGATTTAAGAAATTACAACTTAGACATCTACAAGAGAATAATGAAATAGAATGAGTAGCATACGTTATTCTCATAAAATAGAAAATTAGTTTAATTTTACTAAGAAAAAAAATCTATTTATGTTATCGTAAGTAACATACATGTACCATGATTATGAAAAGGGTTAATTACATTTTATCTTTTTAAACTTTACCATTACTAACACTTTTGTCCCTTACTTCATGTTATTAAACATTTAAAATCATCACTAATATATTCAAAGTACTATGGATATTATACCTTTTATAAAGTTTACCACTAAAGAGGTCTTTTTACTGTACATTTGAAAACTTACAACTTAAATAACATGTAGTTCGTTTTATATTTATTTGAGTTGGCGACTTATCAAAACTTAAGTTCTAACCTAAATACGAATATTTAACTTTTGCGTAAATTTTTTTTAACTTTAGCTAAAGGTCAATTTAGGCACAACTCATTTTAAATTAAATATAAATATCTATCAAGCAAACGAAAATAACTAAAATCGACTCGAATTCATTTTCAAAATTACATTTACCAATTAACTCATCTATCTATTTGTCAAATTGTCCACTCAATTCTTAAAATTTTATCATTTTTGTCATTTCGTTAGTGTAGAACATTAGTTTCTCACTCCACTCAAAACTATATTCATACATATCAATCAATATAGATAGTGAAGAAACAATTATCATCCTTTTTTATTTTCTTTTTCCTTTTACTTCTTTCCCTAGTCATTCTAAAACCAGTGTACCCCTTTGACAATAGAAAATAATTTATTTTTCATATTATAATGTGACTTACTTTTATATTATGTGAATTTAATGTGACTTACTTTTACATTATGTGAATTTACCTTTTCTTAAGCATAACCCGAGAAAAAAGAAACTTATTCTTTTGACTTTTTTTCATTAAAAAAAAAAAAAATCCTTCAACTTACTCTAAAATGCATGCAACTCTCGTGAAAAATATGTAATTTTAAATACATCAAATATAACATGTAATTTCTATATAATTTTTTTCACAATTAATTTTTTTAATATATTGTGTAATATATATATATATATATATATATATATATGCATGTAGAGAATATATTGAAAATTTTCATGTTTCTTAAACTTGTGATAACATTCACTTTAGAATTCCATTGACATTACATACTCTATTAATCTTCTTAAATGCAACGAATGTGGTTTGCTCCAAAATTGTATTTTGATAGTATTTTACTATGAAATTAAATTTTCATTTATTAAATATAAAAACAAAATTAAAAGTCAATAAAAATGTATGAATTTTATTTTGTTATTTTTTGCATAATTTTTTGATTATTTTCTTGTATTGGTTATCAAGACATTTAATGATATACATATTTGTTGTTTTGTTAAATAGTGTAAGAATTGTACTGTAGTTTCTAAAGTTGGTATGTAAATTTATTCTATCTACAATTATTTTAGGGTATTTAATATTATAATTATTTAATATTATTTTAGGGTATGTAAATTTATATACTGTACAAGTTTTTAAAACTAACGGGATGGTTCCCTCAATAGAATTATAGAATTCTCCTATTAAAATGATTATTTTAGAATATTTGGGGCATTTATCGTATCATGGGTTGAAGATATTTTCTATCTCATCAATAGTTATTATAAACCAATATTCTACAAAATAGTATTATTAAAGATAAGGATTTAGTAACCAATATTCTATAAAGTGCAATTTAATTGGCAAAACGCTTCCCTATGACTTAATAGTCTTGGTCATAGGTTCGAGTCATTAAGAGATAAGAGGATTTTTAAAAAAAATAATAATATTAAAGAGATAAAATTAACAAATACTTTTATCTTAGTTAGAGATTATGATTTTTTTTATAAATTTTAAATTTTTTATTGGTAATGATTATTAATATTTTTTATTTTTAAGTTGGAGCAAAATTTGATATTAAAAAGAGGTTTTTGTTGAATTCAAACAAAAAAAGTAAAACATAATGAATAAAATTTGTTGCAAGTGCAACAAAAAATTTCTACTATCTTATTACATTTATTCCAAATTTTATATAAAAGGAATTTTGTTATATTAATTTGAAATATAAATATAATAAATATATAGTAGTAATATAAATTATATAAAATAGATAGTTTTACCAGATTAAATACACAGTATTTTTATATAAGTCAATTATACTTCATTAAGGATTACTTCTAAAAAAAATTCATTAAGGACTTGTTAGGCATTAAACTATTTAATTAAAGTATATTAGGTATGTGTACAAAAAAATATGTGGTGGTATTCTTAAAAAATAGATAATTAAAAATTATTCAATTATATTTTCCTATCGGGATTTGTATTTTTTTAAGGCCAGGTATTTTGGGTATCACAAAAAATGTGAAAACAAAATTAGTTATGTTTTCCTATTGGGATTTGTATATTATTAAGGGCGGGTATTTTAGGCATTACAAAAAGAAAAGAAACAAAAATTGAGAGAAACAGCTTGTATATATAATATAGTGTGTATATATATAGGGGAATTCTACAATCCTTTTTAGGGAACCATTCCCTTAACTTTAAAAGCTTGTACAATACAAGCATTTAAAGCACATGATATTGTACTGTACAAGCATTTAAAGCATAAGGGAATAGTTTTCTAAAAGGAATTATAGAATTTTCATATATATATATATGTAATGAAGTTTCCAAATTATACTAAAAATTAATTAACAAACACTAAATTCTGTTTAAATTTAGCTTGATTATTTATGAATCAACCCTGAACGAGCTTTTATAATCAGTGCTTAACTAGTTTGATTTGGATATGGAGTAACTTTGAACCCAACCCTTAGTCCACTCTAACCTGGTCAATTGTATTCATGAAAAATTTTATTACGTCGTTAAGGTACCATGCCCTTAATCAGAAGGACCCGTGCCAAAGGCTCAAAGCTGCAGCAGCTCAAAGTTGAACAAATTAATCTTGGAATTAGACCAAAATATGATTATTTATCTGTTCTGAGTCTTATATCATGTATGATTTTGAAGTAGTGATTCGAACCCATGATCAAGAAGTACACAAAAAAACGTTTTACTATCTGATCTGTACTTTGTTATCATATAATTTTGAAGTTTAAGGCAGTAGTAAAGTTATAAATAAACATAATTAATTAAATAAAATTCCCTCGGACGGCAAAAACAGGCTGCTTCATTCGGTAGACTGATTTCATGCCACTCAAGTTGTAATAATTAATAAGGTATGTTCTAGTGGCAAAAGTTGATCACTTGAGTTGACTTTTAAACTTTTTCTTGGCTCCTTAATTATATATATTTGAATTTCAGGCTAAGTCTAACTGAATCACGTAATTCCCAATTTTTTAAAATTTGTAGTAATACAACAACTAAGGGTGAGGAGGATCCAGATATGAAAGATCACATGAAATAAAAAGTATTAAGTACTCCATTGTCACAAATAAAATTTTTTTTTTTTTTTTTATCAAGTTGTAAATTATGACCATATATAGTATGCTTCAAAGATACAAGTCACTCTCCTGTTTATGCAAGTTCTGACAAGTTACAAAGTATTAAACAAAACAAATTAAAAAATTTGACCAAATTTGACCGGGGAAGCCCTCATTTTAGCAGGGGTGATAAGATCTTGCAGTTGCAATAAGGCTAATTATTAATTTATGTCACACAAACATTTTGAAGATTTCTAAGAAGGCTATTCCTTTTTTTTCTTTTACAAAAAAAAAAAAAAACAAAAAAAAAAATAGTTAATTACATTTACCATCCCTAAGCTTTGGCTATATTATCAATCGCTCCCTGTGATTTGATAAAAGTACATTATAATCATCTCTTTTGAATGATCAAATGTTTAACAAATACTCCTTGCCATTAACCACTGTTAGAAGAATAGGTGATATCAACAAAACAAAAAAAAATTTCTATTCCCAGAATACTCTTATCGATTCCTATATATTTTGGCAAATACTTAGGTAGACCCGATTTTTTATTTCACCTGTAGATTCTGTAGTGTGAATTAAACCTTATAAAATCTATGACATCAGTTGATGTAAGTAAGATTCTTTAAAATTTAATCTTGACCACATGGTCTACAGATGGAGTTAAAGACCGAAATATCTACCTAAATATTTTTCTTATTTTCTTAATGTTTATTTAGCTTGAAACACCGTAGTTTTGTGATCAAAATACAAACCAACCCAAGTCCACACCCAATCCCTTTCCTTACTTCTCCTTCCCCTATTCCCAAATCCAAACTCAATCCCAAACCCAGACGCATACCCATACCCATACCAATGCCCATGCCCATTCTCATTACCAAATTCAACAGAGACATGGTTTTTCCCAGCTGCTCTTCCTTTCATCATCATCATCCTCCTCCTCCACCACCAGATCTCACCTCCTCAACCCCTTTATACACATCTCAAACCCAATAAAACCCAAACCCATGGCAGGTTAAAGAAACATATTAGGTCTGTAATAATTGGCAAAAAAAATAAAACATATTGCATTGTCTAAAAAACTTCACAAAAGTGGCAAATTGAAACACGCACCACACATGGACAAGCACTGCTCAAAAAATCTCTACCCAGTCAATGAAGACCGAAAACAGCATTATAATCATTCATGGTAGTTCACATGAGTTCGCTCCCTAACCATCTCCGCCATCCCCAATTACTCTGAACCCATATTGTCCTTGTTAAAATTAAAGTAAATGAAATGGCAAGAATGGAGTAGGAAACAAGTGTTTTTCTTATAAAATTTGGAAATATCAAAATCTATAGAATTCGAGACGTGTATATCACTTTCCTTAAGGTTTTGATTGCTCCCACTTTACTCAATAGTTTGCTTTTGGGTGAATAGCAATCTACCTCTAGGATACAACAAATTCTTGAATATTTTTAATAGCAAAATTAGAAATCTTCCCAAGAACAATGCATAAGAAAAGACAGATTTTTAGTAATCAATGTTCTATTGAATTAGTGGATATAACTCTCTTTTATAGAGATGGAAGATCAGAGGAATCCATTGGATTACACCTTTTCAATCCATGGAACACCCTCTTAAACCAAAAGTTGCAACTCTCTCCATTTTACCCATTTTTCAATTTCAAATGGACACAACTGCAGTGGCGCGCGCACATGCGCGCTGAACATTTCTGGCTACTGCCTTCAGCGCACATGCGCTGCTACAGTGTGCGTGGCGCGCGTACATGCGTGCACTGTAGCAGCGCATGTGCGCTGAACATTTCTGGCTACTGCCTTCAGCGCACATGCCCTGCTACAGTGCGCGCATGTGCGCTGAACATTTTTTTTTTTTTTTAAATTGTAACACATATCCACCAATTTTATTTACATCACAAAGTACATATTCTATTTACATTCCCCCACTTAGTTTGTAATATAAATACAACTCACTATCTCTTTTAACATCATGCATAAAGAAAAGTGAGTATTGTCTTAAACTTTTCTGTAGTGTAAATAACTCACTAAACCTAATCAAATCAAGGTGTCATTTGTTGCTTAAATCATGATTTAAATTAGACTAGAATTATCACACACATGAACTTGTTAACCTTATACATATGTTCACAAAATAGCTTTAGCACTGTTACCGGCCATGTGCTCTATCCTAATTCATGATCATGTACAAAAGAGAACCCAAAACTTTTGTAGAAGCGGCACCACTTCTTATGATTATATAGGTGAAATCTTCTCAAGCTTTTAAGGTTAAAAGCACAACAAGATGATTTCATTAAGAATATAAATATTTATATATTCATCCTTCCCACTTAAGGGTTACCATTTACACTAACAACATGAAATGGTATACACATAATTTTAGTGCTCACAACTACTTATTAGCAACTTGTTTTTACCTGCCTTTAAACCTTTTAATCTAGTGGTAGTACTAGAATAAAGATTGGGTTACCATTGCTAGTAGTTTTAGACAGAGGGTTTCAATCCCATTCCTAATGACGTCGATCTCACCAAATCTCTCCCAAGAGGTTTAGTCAACGGATCTGCTAAATTATTGTATGTTCTTACATACACCACTGATACGACGCCATCATTTAACAACTGTCTAATATAAGTATGGGTTAGACTTATATGTCTAGATTTACCATTGTATATTTTATTCAATGCTCTAGACATTGTGGCTTCACTATCACAATTCAAAGCAATGGCTGGCATTGGTTGAGGCCACAACTTGATGTCTAATAACAAGTCTCTCAACCATTCCGCTTCTTTACAAGCTGAGGCCAAGGCTACGAATTCAGCTTCTATTGTGGAATGAGCAATTACAGTTTGTTTCTTTGAACCTCATGAAATTGCTCATCTACCTAACATATAAATCCACCCGCTTGTAGAGTTTTTATCACACTAATACTAGTAAACCAACTAGCATCAGAATATCCTTCAAGCACAGCTGGAAAACTATTGTAGAAAAGTCCTAAATCTTTAGTTCTTTTAAGATAACCAAGGACTCTCCCAATTGCTTTCCAATGATCATTTTCAGGATTTTTAGTATATCTAGACAATCTACACATGGCAAAAGAAATATTTGGCCTTGTGCAACTCATTGCATACATTAAACTTCCTATTACACTTGCATATTCAAGTTGAGCAATAGGATTACTAGTATTCTCTTTTAATTTAAAGTTTGGGTCAAAAGGAGTATTTGCTTCTTTCACATTTAAATGTTGATACCTATTCAAAATTTTTTCAACATAATGTGTTTGACATAAAGCATAACCCCCGCTATGCCTTTTAACTTTAATCCCTAAAATAGTATCTACTTCACCAAGATCCTTCATTTTGAATTGAGAAGATAGATACTTCTTAGTTTCAAGTACACCTTTATAAGAAGTACTAACAATTAGCATATCGTCTACATATAGACGAATAATCACACCATATTCTTTAATGAATTTAGAATAAATGCACTTATCAGCATTATTATATCTAAATCCATTAGAGAGTAAAACTGATTCAAACTTTTCATGCCATTGTTTGGGTACTTGTTTTAAACCGTATAGAGATTTAATTAGTTTACAAACTTTATGTTCATTTCCTGGCAATGTAAAACCTTCTGGTTGTTCCATATACACTTCTTCATCCAAGTCACCATTTAAAAAGGCTATTTTAACATCCATTTGATGCACACATAAGTTATAAATGGAAGCTAATAACATTAGTACCCTAATGGATGTAATCCTTGCAACAGGTGCATAAGTGTCAAAATAATCAATTCCTTCCTTTTGTCTAAAACCTTTAACTACAAGTCTTGCTTTTATATGTCAATATGGATCCATTAGTGGCATATTTTCTCTTAAACACCAATTTACAACCGATAGATTTAGAACCAGGAGGTAAATCCACTAGAATCCAGAAAGGACTATTATTTGATAATATTGAATCCATCTCATCATTTACAGCCTCTCTCCAAAATGTTGCATCCCTTGATGACATAACTTCACCAAATGATTTAGGATCATTTTCTACATTTAATAAGATTGGTATCTTATTAAACAAGTGATCTCTATTGCCTTCAACTAAGAAAATAATAGCTTGTGAAGTTATGAAATCAAAAGACAAATGTTTTTCTTTCCTTTGTCTTTGACTTCTTCTAAGTTCAAAAGGAGTATCAATTTCCTTTCTTTTATTACTAGAAGAAGGATCAACATTTGGAATCGGTTCTTATACTTTAATTGGATCCAAATCAACATTTAAATTTTTAAGAAATTTATTCTCAAAAAATTCAACATCCCTTGATTCAATAATAACATTAGAATCAATGTCAAGTAGTCTATAGGCTTTAGAATTTTCAGCATAGCCAACAAAGACATTTTTAAGTGCTCTCGGTCCCAACTTTACTCTTTTAATATCTGGGACTCTAAAATAATCTAAAGTAATAGGCTATACATCCCCAAACTTTAAGATAAGTTAAGTTTGATTTTCTACCCTTCCATATTTCATATGGTGACACTTTAGTCTCAAGAGATGGAATTCGATTATGTAAATGACAAGCAACCAACAAAGCTTCTCCCCACAAATTTCTTGGCAAGCCAAAACTTAGAATCATGGTGTTAACCATATCTACTAAAGTTCTATTCTTTCTTTCAACCAAACTATTTGTTATGGAGTATATGGTGCACTTGTTTGGTGTATAATACCATTTTATTCACAAAATATTGAGAATTCGGTAGAAAAATATTCACCACCTCTATCACTCCTCAACATTTTGATTTTCTACAAGAGATTTATAAGATTTAAACATATCAAATGATTCATCCTTTGCTTTCATTAAATAAACATGCACATATCTTGAGCAATCATCAATGAAAGTGATGAAATATCTATTACCACCTCTTGTTAGAAAACCATTTAATTCACAAACATCCGAATGCACAAGTTCTAATAATTGTGTATTTCTTTCAACTTTTGGAAAGGGCAACTTAGTTATTTTTGCTTGAATGCATGTTTCACATTTCTTCTCAAAATTATCTTTGATAGATATTAACCCATTTTTAGACATAAAATGGCCCATGTTTAGATATAAAATGGAGTATTTTATAATTAACATGTCCTAATCTACCATGCCATAAAGAATAAGAAGAATCCACAATATAAACAAAAATGTTGTCTTTATTGATGCTAAGTTTAAACATGCCATCACAAGAGTAGCCCTTTCGTACAAATACACCATTCTTGGACAAGACAACTTTGTTTGACTCTAATACAACTTTCAGCCCTTTCTTATTCAATACATCAGCTGATACAAGATTTTTTCTAATTTCCGGAACATGAAGTACATTTATTAACACAAGTTTCTTGTCAAAAGTGAATAGCAACTCCACACTTCCCTTGCCATGAACTTTGGTTGAAACATGATTTTTCATAAGCACTTCATAGCCATCAGGAACATCTTCACAAGTTTTGAATTGAGATCTACCATTGTAGATGTGCACAGTAGCACCAGAGTCATACCACCAATCATTTGATTTGGTTGAAATTGCCACATTTAATTCAGAAATTATACCAATGTGACAATCAGTTATCTTTGCAACAATTTTAGCATCTCTTTCAACAAGATTTGCTTTAGGGACATTATTCTTCTTTTGTTTCTTGTTGGAATTACACTCATTTTTATAATGTCCTTTCCTGCCGCAATTATAACATATTCTATTCCTTTTGAACTTGTCCTTAGAATTAGTATTTTCAAAAAACTTTCTTTTAGAACTTGTAATTTGACTCTTATTTTTATTAATAAAATTCACTTTTGAAACAAGTTCTAAATCCTTCTTATAAAGATTTCTAGTATTTTCTTCAATTCTCATATGTTTCAAAACTTGATCAATTGTTAAAATTTCAGTAGTATAAAGCATTTTCTTTTGATAATCATTCCAACTAGAAGGCAAGACATTTTGCAATAATTGTCCCCACTTGCAATGATTCTGAAATTTCAACACCAAAATCTTTTAATTTTGAAACAATAATTTGAAGGTTATGAACTTGATCCAAAATAGAAGAAGAGTCAATAATACAGAATTCAAAATATTTCTTAATAAGAAATTTGTCCGCACCTTATTTTTGTGTAGCATATTTATGTTCCAAGGCAGCCCAAATTTCCTTTGGAGATTTGACCGCTGTAAAAAAATCATAAAGACGGTTATTGAGAGTGTGACTTCTACACACAATCTCATCCTTCTTCTTTTTCTTTCGTTGTGCCTTGAGTTCCTCTGAATCTCCATTAGTTGGTGCAGGAATTTCAGGCAATGTAGGGTCCAAAACATAAGCAACTTTTAGTGCAGTGAGGAAAAACATCATTTTGTCTTTCCACCGGTTGAAATTTGTTCCAGTTCCATCAAGACGATCCAATTTTACAAAATCTTGATTCATCACTTTAAAGGCAGACTCACTACTTATCTTCTTTCATGATTTCTCACAATCTTAACCTTAAGATTGTTAAAATTAAAGTAAATGAAATGGCAAGAATGGAGTAAGAAACAAGTGTTTTTCTTATAAAATTTGGAAATATCAAAACCTATAGAATTCGAGGCGTGTATATCACTTTCCTTAAAATTTTGATTGCCCCCACTATACTCAATAGTTTGCTTTTGGGTGAATAGCAATCTACCTCTAGGATACAACAAATTCTTGAATATTTTTAATAGCAAAATTAGAAATCTTCCCAAGAACAATGCATAAGAAGAGACAAATTTTTAATGATCAATGTTCCATTGAATTAGTGGATATAACTATCTTTTATAGGGATGGAAGATCAGAGGAATCTATTGGAATACACATTTTCAATCCATGGAACACTCCTCCTAAACCAAAAGTTGCAACTCTCTCTATTTTACCTGTTTTTCAATTTCAAACGGACACAACTGTAGTGTGCGCTGAACATTTCTGGCTACTGCCTTCAGCGCACATGCGTGCTATAGTGCGCGCATGTGCGCTAAACATTTTTTTTTTTAAATTGTAACACATATCCACCAATTTTATTTATATCACAAACTAAATATTTACAGTCCTCTCCCTCTCCCTCCTCCCACAATTAGCTTGGTCATGGCAATAGCAAATCTGATGGTGACTTTTTTGTTTTGTTTTGTTTTTGAGAAAATTTTAAAATGGTTGTTAGAAATTTGGTTGATGATATTGATTTTCGTGTAGGGAAAGCAAAGGTGAATATAGTTGGCACTAGGGTCTGTGATCTACGGGAATAAGATATAAGTGGATATGAATATGGAGGTGGAGATGGAAGAGATGGTGTTTTGTGGTAGAAATTATTTTGGGACTAAATTGACAAAAAGACAAAAGTTTGATGACTTTTTGAGGGATTGATTAAGCAATATGTGATATGGGTAAATAAATCTTTTCATTGTTCCGTTAATAGAAGTTAGTGTGAATGCAAAATTTGTAATTTTGTTAAACCACAATGCAATTTGATCCGAAATACGAACAAATCTCAGGAGAAGTAAATATAATTAATAAAAAAAAAAGGTGTCACCAAACAATGGGTAATAAAAGAACGGAAAATTATACAATTTTTTTTAGAGAATTATTTTTTGTACTTTAAGGACTTATACAGTACAACACTATATGTTTTAAAAATTTGTACCGTATAAATTCTTAAAGCCAAGAAAATAATTTCCTAAAAGTAACTGTAGAATTCTCCTAAAAGAACAAGTCCTACGTTTATTGTCAAATGTTAATTAATAAAAATATTTAATGAATCATTTTATGTGCGGTCCTAAAATTCTTCACAGTTGAATTATTCTACCTATGGTTACCTTCGTTTGAAAGTCTGATGTCCAACAGCATGGACATTTATGTAGCAGAAAGGAAAAAAAAAGGACTTATTATGTTTTATTTTAACCATCGTTTTGAAATAGTACATAAGAATTAAAAAAAATTATCAAATTACATCAAAAGATAGTTTAAAATGATTTTATAAATTACTTTTTTATATTAATATTTTTCAACTATATAATATAATTCTCTCTCCATTAGTATAAAACAAAGGGTAAAATTAAAAAAAAAAAAAACACACATATAATATTTTTTTTAATTTTTAAAGTGATAGATAAATTAAACCGATGAAGCAGTCAATAATCCAATGCATAAATCTTTATATATATATGTTATTTCATAGACTTGTTATATAGTTATGACTTGTTATTTTTTTTTTTTGGGGCGGGGGATGGGCGTGGGGTCTCAAACGTTTGTTGGATTACATATTCACTAATAAAGAAACGAATTTGACTTCCAGCTTTCACTCCTCGATCCCTTTCCTCTAACGTGATGCAAATGAATACTGTGAAGGTTTTTTTTGTTAAGAATTTCGCTCTCATTTCTTATATTAATTTTATATCTCATTATCGGGATACTAGATATGCGTTCTGACTTAAAAATATTATTATAATAAAATATACGTGATAAATTAAGCAGTATATAGAGTGTGAGATACGAGATTGATATAAAAAGTGAAATAGAAGATTCATAATTATTTGTTAATATTTGATAATTAATTTATTAGAGGTCACAACTATATTGCACCTTGCGCCTGTGTTGCTGCACCTGCATGCCTATAATTCTATAAATAGTATGCGCACAAAAGAAAGTTCTGCATGCTCATTTATTGGTAGTTGAGAGATAACTAATCAAGGCAGGAATTGCATTCCATATAAGAAGTTCGTAGATATGGAAGTGCAGCAACTACTTCGTATGAATGGAGGGGATGATGAAACAAGCTATGCCAAAAATTCATCGCACGAAGTCTGTCTCTTTCTCTTCCTCCCTCCCTCCAAGCTGTATATGTGTGTTTTGGGGGTGGGGTGTATGTCCATGCGTGTGTGAATGTGACTATATTGCTGTGAATTATATCCTATCTCACTTTCATTGTTAATCTCTATTTTACTCTTTAAATATTTTGTCACGTATACATGCATTTATTATATCAAGATACATGAAAAGTGGGACACAAAATTCCTTAACGATAATATTATTGATTTTGTATATCACTTTCCGTATTAATCTCTATCCTATTGATTTCTAAATACTCTTCCACATGTACTTTGACTTTTATGTATTTACTATATTAAGATACATGTAACGAGCACTAAGAAACTGTGATACAAGATTGGTTCAAAAAAAAATGGAATGGAATAGAAGATGGCTTTTAACTTCATATAAATAGGCTTGTAAATAATCGGATTCAGGTTCCAGATTAGTAGCTTCCGACCTGAATTTGATTTATATTATTGAATCTGATATTTAGATTTCGCAGTAAGAGTACATCCCATAAATGAACCTGTTAAAATTTGCGAGATTCAGATCTTGATCTTGGTATCATTTTATATAAAATTTCATAATTTTATTAAATTTTTTTTTTTTTGTTATTCACAAAATTATTTCATTACAATTACATCTTTGTTTCAAAATAGGTAATTTATTATTTGTTTCAAATTATCTGTCACATTAGGAAATTAAGAAAGTATTAAATGATATTTTTTCAACTTTTACTCTTAGTGCCACATTAATGGAAGAATGATTATATAATTAGTATATTAATATAAAAGGATATTTTAGTCACTTTGAACTATTTTTTGGTTAAATTTACGCAATTTAATGGCTTTTTTAATTTGTATGCACTAACCAAACGTGATAATTATTGAAACGGAGGAACTAATATTTGTGCATCTGCTCTGCATTGGAGTATAATTAAATTATTGATCATATAGACAACATATACTCCTATGTTCATATAAAAAAAAAATCTAATATAGCTTAAATAATATATTGGGTTCTCATATTAGAATAGCAAAATCTTTATCCGATTTAGTAATTATAATAGTTAAATAAATTCAGATCTTAATCGAAATAACAAATAAACTTTTTTTTAGGTCGAATAACCAAAAAACTTGGATTCAGCTAAACGATTTCTGAACTTATCGATTTTGCGTCCACTATATTCGATTCATTGATAACTTTAGCAAAATGGGTATATTTCAGGAAAGAAAAAATTTTGCGTAGAATTGTGCTCGTAAACCACATACACATAAAAAACTGGACCTCACATGTGAGTCCCATATAAAATTGATGTGAGATCCACAATTTTGGTGTTGGATAGTCTGCCAACACAAGGCTACACAAGTCTTTTGCCTTTAGGAAATATTGGATCCTAGTGTTCTGTAGATAGCAATACGTAACCAGGAGGGACTAGAGAATGGTTATTTTCCAGGGCTTGTAAAAGTTTTAAGTAGAAGCAATAAAATCAAGGGCGTATAATTAGATGTTAAAATAATTATAGAATGAGGATAAAGGTTTATGTACACATTGCCACTTTATGGTATTCACTATCCAAAAGATACACTTGTGTATTAAGCAAATTTCTGTTTTTAAACAATTTCGTCAAAACAAAATTTCAAAAACAATAATTGTTATGTTCCTTTTTCATAAAAAAACAAACACACTACCTCTTTGTACAAAGAGGAAATGAAAAAATTAGACTTTCTAGATCGTGTCAGGAAGAATATATTGACTATTGATTTAATATATGCCTATTCAACGGAGAATAATAACATGATATAACTTAACATTATTTCTATTAATATAACTTGTATATCTTTTATGATCTTTTCTCACACTCACGTATCAAAATACACACATGTATAGTCTATTATTAACGATACTGAATTGACATAGAATAATTGGTAAATTTTGCTATGATTAGAGGTCCCTTAGTTTTAGTTAAGAAAAAACATACGAACATATTGATCTCTCACTTCTTCCTCTTTTATTTTCTTTGTTGTAGAATCTCGTTCAGGTTATGGTCAAACCCATTCTTGAAAACTGCATTTGCGAGCTACTCCACAGCAGCTTACCCAACTACTGCATTAGAATTGCGGATTTGGGATGTTCTTCAGGACCCAACACATTTTCAGCAGTTCTAAGCATCATAGAAAACATTGACAAAGCCTGCCATAAAAGAAAAAATGAATTACGAACCGTTGCCTATAATTCAAGTTTTCCTAAATGACCTTTTTGGAAATGATTTCAATACGGTTTTCAAGGCACTGCCTAACTTCTATGAAAAACTTGAGATAGAGAATGGACGGAAATATGGGTCATGTTTAATTGCGGCTATGCCTGGCTCTTTCTATGGTAGGCTCTTCCCAAAGAATTCCATGCATTTTCTACATTCTTCTTACAGTCTTCATTGGCTATCCCAGGTTTGAGTATCCTCTTTGTTCACTATTTTTTTATATGTATTTATTTATTTCCATTCAACAACACGATTGCTTGCAATAGTTAGAAAGCATGAATATTCATCTCACCCTTTCCATAACTATTTTAAAATTTAGGGTAATTATGTATTATTAATTATTTGATAGGATCTTCTCTCTCTCACAGTTTATAGTCTATAACAATCTCTTGTCTTGTACTCTTTCAATTTTAAAATTATTATCACTTTAGACAATTTGTCTTGTATCATATTATACTGTGGTTTTAAAAAATTAAGAAAGTATTAAATGATTTTTTTCTAATTTTTATCCTTAATCTCACATTAATGAGGAGAGGGTTATATAATTAGAATATTAATGCAAAAGGGTAATTTAGTCATTTTGAAATATCTTTTTGCAAAATTGATATAATTTAATAACTTTCTTAAATTGAAAAAAAATAATAAATAACTTTTTTAATTCGTATACACTAACTAAAAGTGATAGTTCTTTTAAAACGGATAATATATTTTATATACTTGATATGTGTATCCTGATTTATAAGTATTATTAATATCGGAGTATATATGTCAAATATATAGAGTGTGAAACAAAAAAAATTAGCACAAAAAATCAAACATAAGATCATGTACCTTATTTTATCACAACTTTAAAATATAATAAGTGTAAACAATCAAAACACGGGACATTGCCATAACGAGACTGTGGAATTCCCTTGTATAATTCAACTGGTTACACTTCTCACAAAGTCAATGGAAATAGAATCCAATGCCATAATAGTCACGTCATCAGCAACATGAAGTTAGAATAAATTGATGGCTTATAATTGTGTTTTACCGCGTCTAAAGAGAGTCTAAATTCTCTTTCCAATTTCTTCGTATGGCGTAGACCTTTCATTTGGTTTATGCGAGTTCATTAATGTCCGAATTCGAGGCCAGTTTAGAATTTTTTAAATTGGAAAAATCGTCGAAATAGTCTTTCAACTTTTTTACTTTAGTTAAAATAATTTCTCAATTTTTTTTTGTAGCCAAAATGATCTTCCAACTTTTATATTTTAGACAAGATAGTCCTTTTGTGGTGGAACCAGCACAAAAATCTTTTTCTTTTTTGATAAATTCTACATAAACTCCCTGTGGTTTAGTTATTTTTCACATTAGACTAATTTAAAATTTTACAAAACTTTATGGCCAACTTTTTTTTTAAAAAAAAAGCCTAGTGGTTGACTGAGGGGATCTGGCAGTAGCGTTAGTGGGTGGCAGTTGGTATCTCGTGGGTGGGGGGCATAAGAAAAAAAGCTTGGGTGGCTGAAGGGGTGGTTCTAGAGTTGGGTGGGTGATAGTTTCGGTTGGGAAAAGCAGAAGAGGGAAGAATTAAGATTTTGAGATTTTTTTGGTAAAAATAAAGTTTCATTTTTTTAAAAATTGTTTTGAAGTTTTTTTTCACCCCTTCAAATTAATTTCTTTCTTATTTTTCCCATTTTAAATAAACTATATAGGGGTTATGTAGAAAATAAGTAAACTTAAGGGGGTGTATGTGAAATTTATCAAAAAAAGAAAAAGGTTTTTATGGTGGCTCCACTATAAAAAGACTTTTTTGGTTAAAAATAAAAGTTGAAGGACTATTCTGACTAAAAAAGTTGATGGGCTATTTTAGTTAAAGTAAAAAAGTTGAGAGAATATTTTAGCGATTTTTCCTTTTAAATTAGACAGGGAGATCTTGGAACGAGAATTTGACCCATATGTAATTAAGGTACCTTAATTTGCCCATAGGCAGCTCTTTGTATAGAAACAATAAATGGATTTTCAGATTACTAGACAAAAGCCTTCACAATGCCCAAGAGAAAATATTACACCTCCATTCCAAAATAACTATTACTTTAAATAATTTATCTTATGTCATATTCTCTGTCATTTTAAAAAATTAGAAAGTATTAAATGATATTTTTTTAACTTTTATCCTTAATACTATATTAATGAAGGGAAGGACTTATGACTTGAAGGGGCGAAATTTAATAGCTCTTTATTTATAAGGGTTAATGTATCTATAAAAACTTTAGGGGGCGAAAAATAAAATTTATAAAGACATAAATACAATTTTTAAAATTTCAATAGGTAAAAACTAAAAATTCTAAAATTTTAAAGGGCAGCTGTCCCCGGTCGCCCCGCCTACATCTGCCCCTACTACTCGTTCAAACACATGTACCCAAAAAAAAAAGTTAGACCTATACAAAACTCAAGGATTAACCTTTCGTACACAGTTTTGTGTAGAAAATTTTTTACACAAACTGGTGTAAATGTATGACTCGTACAAAAATCGAAAGTTAAATTTATACAAAAATTTAAATAGTGATTATTTAGCATGCATTGATGGTGTAAATTATTTTACGAAATATTAACTCAAAGCAGAAAGCAAAAATAAGAGTTCAAGAAACGTGTGAAATTAAAAATTTGTATAATTTGCATCCCTTCATCAGCTGAATTAGTATAGTGCGTAGTACATGGAATATTATTTAAGCTATTGAGAAGTTTAAGTTAATATGCAAACACAAATTAGATCAGTAGTTGGCTATATTTCAGGTTCCTGATGGGCTGGTGAGTGCATCCGGCATTCCTATGAATAAAGGAAGCATTTACATTGAAAAGTCAAGTCCTCCCATCGTGCACCAGCCATATTTGCAACAATTTACACAAGACTTCACCATGTTTCTTAAGATGCGTTATGAAGAGTTAGTTCCCCGTGGCCATTTACTCCTTACAATCGTCGGCAAAAATGAGGAAATTGATGGCCCCCATGTTTTGAACTTACTTGGAATGGTATTAAATGACATGGTTGTTGAGGTATTTAAGGCATATCCCTAAATACATTTTTTTTTTTTTTTTTACCAATTGTAATAGACAAGATGTTCGAACCAAATTCAAAACAACTCAAATAAATTTGGCGAAGAACATGCATAAAAACCTTAGAGGAAATTGCGTGTAGTTTCATGTGGTTTCTTAATATATGGACTCGTCTAAATTAAATCCCTTCTATATTAGTTTTCACAGAATTTAATCCTCTATGTTGGGAAGAAATATGCTAAAATTTAACCATAAAAAACGTAGCAACCTAATCATAAAAAATTAATTCAAATGTGTTAATAAATTGAATTTAGCTGGGAAACTCTTGATTTAACCCTTTTGTATTAAATGGCTCATATTTCATAAAATTTTGATTGCACTAGGGACATTTGGAGGAAGAGAAGTTGGACAATTTCAATATTCCCCAATATACACCTTCAATAGATGAAATAAGATCCATAATTCAGAAGGAAGGATCCTTCAAGCTTTTGCATCTGGAAACATTTAAGCTTCTTCAACTCGATGCCAGCTTCCCTGAAGATCATGACCATGCCGAGAATGACGCTAGGGCGGCATACGTGGCAACATATATTAGGGCAGTTTTCGAACCAATTCTAGCAAGTCATTTTGGAAACACTGTTATGGGTGATTTGTTCCAAAGATTTGCCAAGAAAATAGCGAAGCTCCTCCAAATGGGCAAAGGCATCGTTAATAATTTGGTCATTTCCCTTGCTAAAGAATGTGAAAATTAAGTGAATTCCGTGCTTATCTTTTAAGAAAATACTACTGTAACCCCACGTTTGGTACTAGACTGAATTGGTTTCTACTCGGAATATGTTCGGAATATAGTATATATTTTTTTAATGTTAAAATACAATGAATTTTAAATAAAATAAAAAAACTTTTCTCATTTTTATTTTTATTCATGAACTATTTCTACAATTAAAAAAATCTTTTAAGTATTTTGTGTTAAAACTATAAAATTACAAAATTATATTAAATTTTTTTACATTTGAAAATAATTAAATTGTACGACTTAATTATTTGAATGTAAAAAATTTAATTATTTGAATGCAAATAAAAATTTAATATAATTTTGTAACATTATAATGTATAATCTAACTACTTTATCTTCATGATAAAAAATTATAAATAACTATATTATGCATTCAAATAATTATGTTATACAATTTATCCTAATGAAAAAAAAATTAAAAATGCATATTAAATTTATTTTACATTCAAATAATTAAATTATATAATCTAACTAATTATATAATATCTTATTCATTTAACTAAAATTGGACAGCTTATCAACAAAGAATCCATCCAACCAAAAAGCTCATTATTTCGTAGAATAAGAGCTGGTGGATGGCTAGAATTCAAGTTAACAATTTGTCACCCGGTTGGAAGATAAGCAAATTGTGACTTTCTCACAGTTCATCCTGCATAAAAAAATGAAGGTTTGCTGTGAGAATGGTACAATCCAGATTTTATTAATTATAGCAATCAAGATGAAGCTTCGGTATGTTTTATAATTCAAATGTGAAGGACATGGCATCTTGTGGTTTATCTCAGCCAACTGGTGACACGTTCTTTTTAATATGATTAGCAAATCACTATTCTTTGTAGTATTTCTACTATCCACAGAGGAGAAAGCTAGTCGAGTAACAAACTCGAGACTCCAAAATAAGGCCTTAAAATACTTTCTAAATTCTAAGAAACAGAAACAGAGTAATAATAAAGAGTAATGAGAAAAAAAACTTGACACGAAAACCTAAGTCCAGAATTGTTCACTATTTCCATAAAAAGAAACATTTTGCCGCAAAGCAGATGTAAATGGGAGTTACACAGATTGGATTTGATAAACAAACACAGAATGAACTTTTGGAAGAAACATAATTACCAACATGCAATAACTGCCTGATTAAACACATTGCAAGGACTAACACATTAACTCGTCCTTCTATAGATAGATATACATATATACGTAATTACATGTCAATGCAAGTCCTACACGTGTATTCAAAACCAAAAGGCACCACATGTATCTTGACGCAATCATAGACTTTGACTACTGGACAAAAAATATACAGGCGTGATTCTTACCAAAACAAGTCAAAACAACAAAGAGAATCTAAAAACTTAAAAAGGAAATATAGCAAAAAACATATGCAAGTCAACAAAATGTTTGGCAGCACTTTTGGTAGTCACAGTCAAGCAGAAGATAAAGAAATAGAAAAATATGTAAATTACAGGACGCAGTGAAAAAAAAAAAAGATATATGAGAAATTGGCAAGTAGTTCCGAGACTTAAAAGATTTGTAGACTAACCCTTCTATATCTATCTCTGTAGCGATCCCTCTGTCGATCATGACCCCTTTCTCGCCGCCTTCTTTCACCTTCCTCTCTTGCTCTTTGAGCTTCCTGCATGAAAAAGGTCACAGAGAATTTAGACATCTTTATTCATTTTTTTAAACTAGGGAAAGAACAACTATCAGGAGTCAGGTCTTAACCTCTTCCACTTTCGCCTTCCTATGAATTTTTTCTGCTTCCTCAAATGCCTCTTTCTCAGCCTGAAATTTTAAGAAAATGAGAGGGTAAAATATTCATACTCAAGACAGCTATGCTGCATTGCTGGCAGTCATCGGCCCATCAGTAGAGAAACAGAATCTCACCTCCCTATTGGCCAAAACTTCCTGTACAACTTCTTTTGCATATTCCGGATCATCGCATATCAAAATATTGTCATAAACAGAGCCCGCTTTTACCTGCGGTTGATGACAAATCATAACCTGCCTTTAAGATAGCATTATCTCATATTTGTTTGTTAACAATTCCGTTGTCAAAGGTCGAAAAGTAACAGGGTATACGAAGGAAGCTGCCGGCAATATGATGCTAAAGGAACTAAACTGCCATTTTACCTGCCAGACTTCAATGCCCACATATTTAATCGGCTTCAAAACGTACAGGTCAGGATCATCTTCAAATTCTGTTTGTAAGGAATACGTAACCAGAAGCAATGTGGTAAAAATAACTTGATAGAAGTCCAATCTTGTGCTTTTTGGTGAAACAACACAAGTGCATCCCAGAATGTGAGTGAGTATGCTCATACAATACCTGGATTGCCAATCCAAGGAATCTTCCATTTTCCTTTGTAGTTAGGATTCTTTACTTTCTGTTACATAAAAAGCCCTTAGAGATTGCGTTGAGGAATAATCTCAAATTATGTAAATGTAAAGTTCTTGGCATACCTTACGCTTCCATGGTCCCTTGAATGCTGGGTTAGGTATCTTTGGCGGTTTCCATGTACCATCCTCCTCATCATCCCAATAATCAGGCTGATGAAAAAAGCCATTCTCTTAGAAGATGAAGCTCAGAAATCTTCCCTATGTTTGTCTGATTCCAGATAATCTTGAGCGTGTGTTTTTGGTTTTCTTAAATCTGTTGGGACACTATTCTCTTCATCTTTCTTTCCTTAAATCCCTTGCCACAATCCAGCAGAAGAAGTCCATTGACAATGCTAGTTCTTTATATTTAAATATTATCACCAATATGCAGTCCATATCATCTGCTGAAAATTATTGCTCTTCGTTTGGAACATAGGGGAGAGGAGAAGAGAGTGTGTGTGTGTTTTATCTCTCAATATTGAGGTATAAACCAATTAAAATGCGCCTCTACTGTAATGAAGTATTCAAAACCCAATTATGACATCCATCTCCCCAAGGGAGAGCTGAGGTAGGTGAAAAGTACTCGTTATGGAATTGATTACAACGTTGCCACCACGTAGAACATCCCGAGAGGCCGAGACTGTCTTACATTATGTATACAACTAGCGTATAAAAATAAAGTAAATGCATGAAATTGAGGAAAGAAAACCCAAGCAATAAATGGTAAATAAGCACACTAGAACCACGTGGGTGACTCTTGTACAATAAAGCATGTGCAAAGATATTTAAAAGAAAAACTAAAAACTCTAACTCACCTTTTTAGCATTAGGATCAGGAATTTCACGAGGAATTGAGTCGTAATCCTGCAGTGGCAAGAAATTCAAGAAGTTTTTTGTTTGCACATTTAGTTGATGCACTATAATTGCAGATCAAAAAACTAAACACATACATAGATCAACTTTTTGTGCAACATAATACCGGAGGTTTCACGTCATTTGGATCCTCAATATATTCTCTATCATCCCAGTCTGCAGGCTGCAAGGATGAAGATCAAGTTTTAATTAAAAGAGAGTACCAAAACCAGAACCTATATTCCATCTATCACTTACATATGAGAGAGAACCAAATACCCGAACCTAGATTTCATCTGTTACTGAGTTGTACTGTAAATTTAAAAAATTCATTTTTTCTATAGGGATATCATTCACTGGAAAGTAAAAGTTCTGATGCAAAAATAGACAAGAGGACCCTCTTCACCTAAAGCGGTGGCACACAACTAAGTACAAATAATAAAGTGAAAAAAAAAATCTTGAGGTTTTAATTAATAATTCAGAAATTTTTTGAGCCAAAATTAACCTTTTTCGCATTAACAGCCTTGATTTTACGGGGAGGAAGGATATCCAAGTCATGTCGTATACAAGCTTCCTGAATCTCTTTCTCTACCATCAATCAGAACACTATATGTTGCATCACGCCTAAGAATGAATGTATAGAAGTGGGTTAACTTGTCTGTTTCACATTGCAAGTCCTTCTTGACAGGGTAATTCTGTCCCTGGTAGGAATATATTACATGAAGTTTCTTTGTCTGCGTGCCACATAAATCTGGTCCAAACATTACACTGCAAGACAAAGATTGCCCATTAATTCTAGAAAGTTTATACTTATGAAAATTGTCCAGACAAAAGATTATATAAAGACAGTGGTAATTGCAGTACCAAAACACACCCAAAGTACAAGATTGCTGGTTAAGAGTATAACCAGTTGAGAAGTGTAGCAACATACGACAGGTACGGAGGAAAGGAAACAATACCAATCCCCTCAAAACCGACGCAGATAATAAGATAATTATTGTGAACAAATTGTTTAAGCTATGCTTACAGCAACTTATATATGATGACAACAGATACAATATTATTTCTAATTAGTCATCACATAACACACAGGTCACAACTAGCAGACATTAATAATTCTATTCATTCATATTACTATTCATACCATACAGAACCAGCATCATGAAGCAACTTAAATTTACACATTTTCAGATTAAGATGAAGGATTGACAAATAAAATATCCCAGCAAGCCGCTAAAAATACAGGACAAATACAGGACTACACAATACAGGATTGACAAATACAGGACTACACAATGCACAAATGATTTAAAAACCGAAGCTCACATTTGACACTTCAAGGTGATTTAAAAACTGAAGCTCCAATATGACACTACAAGGATCATCCTTTATTTGTCCATGAAGAGAAAAGAAGTTCTAATTTAAAATAGGATGCCATCCAAAGTGGAGATCTTACAAAAGCCAAAAACAAACAGAGGGCAAAATAAATGTAAAAAAAAAAAAAAAGTGTGATACCCACCTGTAAGGAGTGTCGCCACCAAATTTCTTCTGATTAACAAATCCAGAAAGCAGACTTTATATAACCTCCACCACATTCAATATCCTGCTCAAACCTTATAGAATATTGTAAAACCAATGTTCTGTTCTCGTTGCTAAATTCTGGTATCTTTGCAGATATTGCAAAATGTCTAGCATCTGTAGAAGTCTGAATACCTGAAAAGATTCAGAATTCTTACTATCTGGCATCAAAAAAACTTAGCGAGAAATAATTCTTGAACATTTGTCAAGTGACAAATTCATACAACATTTAGGAAATTACAGACTGAAGAGCAATTAGATAAGAAAACATCTATGAGTGGAATAACTATAATCCAGAACTTCAAAAGATATTTTAGTATGATCATTTACTTTGAAGCAAGGAAGAGAAGTTGAGGTCCATTTTAATCTGTCAGTTGAATAAAAAGAATACAATCTATACCAACTAGATATTTAAAGGACTCAGATACAGTCACCTACCAAATTAACCAAATAATGATCAATGCAAAAATGGCCTATAGGGGACGTTGACATGAGGAACTTTTCCACCATAACACAGAAGATATGATCTTAACAAAAGTATAGGCTACTTATATTTCATGGATCACTTTTCAGGTGAAAATCTGAAAGGACATTGCTATTCTTCTATCTACAAAATTTAACAAGTTCCTTAAATAGATGTATATTCTTGTTAGGATTGGAGGCCCGGGAATATGCGAAAATTTCTTAACAAGCACTTAACGACGATAACGAATATAAAAAGAGAGAAATATAGTAACAAAAGGGGCATACAAATTTTTACGTGGTTCAGTCAGCTCGACCTACGTCCACGGGCAAAAGGGGAGAATTTCACTAATTGGAGAGACCTCCGCAAAACCAAACAAACCCCAAATTAAATATCCAAATATCTCAAAACCAGATATACTAAAACAGAGTTCAACTCTCCGTTGGCACAAATGTTTGGTGTTACATTTTTTCGGGGGTGTACAAGCTATTGCTTCTGGCCTTGAATTTATAGGCAAAACTTCTCTATGTTCCAAACGTAAGAGCAATAATTTTCAGCAGATGATATGGACTCATAATCAAGTCATGGGCTGCCTTGGTCATTTCTTCAGTGCACGAAATGATAAAATCAGACAAGGCATGCATTGGAGATATGTGAAGCAAATGTACAAGAAAATTACAGCCATTGGCATTAATGCCAACTATTCTCCAGACCCCACAAAGATGGAAAGCCATCAATTAACAATTCTTCTTCATCTAAGGAAGACAAAAAAAGTTCTAAAAAAGAAAAAAATAACTTCAATGGTGGTTTACAAAAGACTGAATAAGTATTAAGTGGACTGTCAAATAGTCAAAACTCTAAACAACAATTTGTTGGACTCGTAAAGGCTCTTTTTGAGCGAAGCAAAGTTAGAACTACATTTTCTTTTGAGTTATTTTTTTTTTTTTCCATTTTCCTGGTTGTTTCTTGCTAAAGAAGAAATTTTGCTGCCACCTCTTTGTTGTCCTGTCCTGCTGAAAGCAACAGGCAAGGCCAGTTCTACAATAAATGTGACCAAGTATTTTTGTATATTTGACTGATTGGAAGAATGTCAGAAGAAATGCTTCAGGAAACATAGACCCAAAATCACATGGGATGAGAAACAAAATATATGAGGCCACCTTGTTCAACATAAAATGCATCTTGCTATGGAACATGATAGAGACAATGATATATGCAACTAATCCACATTGTATGAACAAAAGTGCTTGTGCACTTAAAACAGCTGACATTTGCTGGATAGACCTTAAAAGTTGATAAAACTATGGGTGTAAACAAGCAAGTCATCTATTCGAACTCGGCTCAAGTAAAATTTACAACACGCAAGCTCGAGCTCGATAAGGACCTTTTAAACCTCAAATAATGGATCTTGAGCTCAAGCTTGTGAAGCTAAAAGCTCTACTCAAGCTTGGTCAATGCAAGCTCAAGCCGAGTATTTGACCGATCAGTAATCAGGTTCATTAGCCACCCCTATGAAAAAGAAAAAGAAATGCGTGAAACTTTCAAAGAAAATGAAAATGTGAGCATGATTGGTTTCCGGAGTCCAAGCTGCTGGTAAGTTTGTTTGCTATTACTTCCCAAGACAACAAGGACAAGAAGCCAAAATAAAAGTATGAAAAGCAAAAGGTGGAAATTTTCAGTTCTCAAGTTGAAAACCTTCTACTCAAAATTAAATTGGCTAAACTGCAAATATAGTTCTAGATCAAGAACTGGAATAAAATAAAGATAAATAGTGATAGAAACAAACCTTTATCATCAGGATCACCAGGCCACTTTCCAGCAGTGTGCTTAAAAGAACCTGCTTTCCCATCACTCCTTTTCCAATCAGACTTGACGAAAAATTTCTATTTTTATGCCAATTTTAAAAAGTGTTCTATATCTATGCCTATATGAAAGCTGGTTTCCAAAGGGGTGGAACTCGCATTCTCCGAATGCGAGTTCCAAATAATTTTTTTTTTTTTTTTTTTAAAAAAAAAAAAAAAAAAAAACCGACCTCGCATTCCTCGAATGCGAGGTCTTATCTCTACTAATCTTCCTGCGAGGGCTTGACCCCTCGCATTAGATCAGTCCCCCAATTCCCCCAAGTCCCCAAAGTCCACCGCCCCCTTTCCTCCTCCTATAACCTCCTTCCTCCTCCTCCTCATCCTCCTCCTCCTCGTGGTCCTCCTCCTCCTCCTCCTCCTCCTCCTCCTCCTCCTCGTGGTCCTCCTCCTCCTCCTCCTCCCCACCACCATCTATTTCCTTGACTCTACAACAGTCACCATCTCCATTACACCACCACCACCACCACCACCACCACCACCAACACAACCACCGACACCACAACCCACCACCAAAATATTTCAGGTACATTTAATTTTTTTATGGAATCCAATAATTTTAATTAATATATTTTTTAATTTTGTTTAAATAATTAATTTTGTTAATGTAAATGTTTTATAAATATATTTTGTGTAGGTAGTTTATATTTTTTATGTTTTTGTATTTTAGTTTAATAATATGCTGCTTTGATTATATCCCATATTTTTTTTAATATTTAGATGAAAATGATCTTTGTCTCGGGATATATGTTGTAGGTTTGATTTCTGTTGATTGCGGTGAAATTTGTGGTTATGTTGTATTGAAAAAAATATTTATATTTAGTGTAGTAAAAAATCAATCTCAGACATGCTAGTACTTGATTCTAGTAAAACTTGAGAAGGGTACGAGAAAATGGAAGTAAAGTATCAAGAAGCTTACCCTCAAATCTCTCCTCAAAAATGATTTCAGCAAGTGGGGAGCTGAAGAGTGAGCAAAAGACTAGCAGCAGAAATGGCATTAGTAGGAGTGGAGAATGATTTTTCCTGTGTTTCGATCCAGCCATGTCTCTAGATCGTCGAGATGGGAGTATTTTGTTTTGGAAAATATTACCAAAAACCTCCCTATCCTACGTGTTTATGGTCAAAATTAAATCTTATACAATTTTATTTATATAAGATTATATAATAAATTTTATAATATTTAATTTACACTACAAAATTTATAAATGAGGCCCCAAATTAATTCTACCTAAGTCTTTCCCTTTTGTTTTGGGCCTGATTATAAAGTTTTGGTTTGTTAATTTGCCACTGTTTTTGGGGTTAATTGCAATTGATAGCCTTGATAAATTGTCTGCTTTATTTTATTTTTGTTTGATGAAATTGACCTGTCCTCCAATGGGAATTAAAGTGCTTCCAGTATATTCTTTTGAGGGAAAAAAATTAGATAAATTCGACTTTTGACTCTATTTATAAATTTTGTGGTTAAAATTAAATTTTATAAAATTTTACTTACATCAATCTATATCATAGTTTATATACAAGTGACATCAAAAATCGAATCTATCTAACCATTTTCCTCTTTTAAGAATTGGGGCCTCAATATTTTAGTCTAATTGAGCACAAGAAGACCTCTCTGCCCTAAAATATTTTGTATAGGAGTGGTAATTTTGGATACATACAACAATACTACAAATAAAATTAACAAGTTTAAATGCGATTCAAATTTAATTAAGTTGTTATTGAGTCAACTCGTTAATGATCTAATATTAAACGAGTCGTGTTGTGTCAATCGCAGATTGATCCAATACCCGTTATCTTATTGAGTTTATCTTATCAGGTATATTAATAGGTCAATACATTCTGTAGAACCCGTTAGGATATCAGGTAACTTGAACAACATTAATTACATTCATAAAAATTTGACACAATAACACACCCTTTAATGGCATATCGTATCATTCAAGTTTATAACTCAACAGGTTAATTTTAAGTTATCGTGTCATCCGAGTAAATTAAAAAACTTTTATATTCGTATAAAAAGTTTAACAAGTTAATGAGTCGTATCAAATCAATCCATTATTAAACAGGTCACGATACCACACGATACGAATGTTTAATAAATCGTATCCAGATTCAAGTTTTCTAATATTAACCTAATAAAAATCTGATATGATAAAGACCCAACAGACCATTGACACCCTAATTTGATAATTGGATAAACATTAAACATACAAGTGTAGTAGTGAAGAGTTTCATTTTAGTCTAGTGAAGTTCAATATTGGATCATAGATCCAATAAAGAAGTATTGTAAATTAGTGCTAATGCAAAATCAGTACCGGACATATTGTGCAATTTTCCTGTCTGTAAATTTTACGGGTTAATAGCACTAAACCCCCTTAACTATATATTTAGTTATATTTTATTTCCTCTAACTCATTTTATAGGTCTTCAATCCTTCTTTTTTGTATGATTGGACAAAAATACCCTTACTAAATAATTTTTTTTTGTTTTTCCAATTATTCTTTCCTACCTTTTTTTTTCCCTTTCCCTTCCTTCATTTTTCTTCTCTCCTCATTGCTTGCTATTAGTCACTTCTTTCGTTCTACTATAAATATTTGTACACCTAAAATAATTTTTTTTAATTTCTTTAACTAATTATTTATTTTGTTGTCTTTGTTTATTTTTTTTAATTCTTATTATAAGAGGATATATATTTGTTATATTCATAAAGTATTTTATCTAAATAAATTATAAATTATAAAAAAAACATATATAAACAAGAAACATTTAGAATTAGTCAACTTTATTGAAAACAAATAAGTAAATTAATCAACTAGTAATATTTTTATTTTTTGTTTTTTACATTAAATAAATAAATTATTTACCTTATTTTTATTTTTATCTATTTATTTGTATTTTAAAACTAATATTTGATTTATCGAGACTCAAATTTTTTATTTATTGAAACTTTAATTTCCTTATATATATTAAATAATTAATTAATAGTTTAAATATACTTTATTTAACTAACATATATTCTATTATAAAGGAAATTGTAATGATATTACAATGTTAAAATTTATAAAACAAAACAAGTTATAAAAAAAAAATTAGTGAAATCAAATTAAAAAATTTGTATGTCCTAATTATACAAATAATAACACCATAGGAAACAAACTAGCTATTGGTATGAGAAAAAAGGATAAAATTCAACTAATTTTTTTTTTTTTTCGTAACTCATGTGTTTCTTAAATTTTATTGTTGCAAACTCATTACAAATTTCTTTATAATAGAATATATATATATATTAGTTACATAAAAGTGTATTTAAAATGTTAATTAAAATATTTAAATACATATAAAGAAATTAGATTTTCAATCTACAATTCAAAATTTTGAATAAATCAAATCTTAGTTTAAAATTTTAAATAAATATATAAAAATAAAAATAAGGGTTAATAATTTATCAATGTAAAAAACAACAAATAAAAATATTACTAGTTGATTAATTTGCTTATTTGTTTTTACTATAGTTGACTAAGTATAAATCTAACTTGTTTGTATATGTTTTTTAAATTTAATTTTAGATAAAAATACTTTATTTATATAACAAATATATATTCTTGTAATAAGAATTGAAAAATAAACAAAGACAACAAAATAAATAATTAGTTAAAGAAAATTAAAAAATTTATTTTAAGTGTAGAAAAATAAATAAGACAAATGGAACAAGGGAAAAAGGAAGAAAAAAAAAGTGAGAAAGAATTGTTGAAAAAAGGAAAAGAAAAACAATTACCTAACAAGGACATTTTTATCCAATCATACCAAAATGAAGGGATAAGTGTCTATAAAATGAGTTGGAGGAGACAAAGTGCAACTAAAGGTGTAATTTATTTTTCAGGGAGATTTAGTGCCATTAACCCAAATTTTATTGCATTCACATTACAACACTCGCGGATACTAGGGGCTAGAAAAAGGCTGCGGCCTGAGTATAAATTAACATAAATAAGTTGGACACTTTATATTTAAGATTATTTGATATCTTAATGAGTTCAAAATTTTGTTCAAGCTGGCTTCAAGATTATTTGATTATTTTAACGAATTTGAAATTTTGTTCAAATTTGATTTGTTTATCTTTCAAGCTGAATTTAAACAAGATTTTATTGAGTTGAACTCGAATCAATCTCGAGTAGTTTGGAATTTTTATATGTAAATTAAAAATTTTATCTTATCAAGCGAGTTCAAGCCGAATAAAAAAAAATTACGACCGCTAAATTTTGTTTAAATTTGGCTTAATTATTGATGAACCAAATTTAAACGAACTCTTACAGAGTTGAGTTCAATTCGAGTATCAAAAAACTTGAATTCACTTCCCGCACTCATGATTTTAAAAATTACAATTTGATTTTCTACTAAACAATAAATATTTTGAATAAAGTTCTTTAGAAAATTAGGTTTCACCCCTTAAATATTTTCATAAAAAAATAGGATTAATTACATTTACCTCCCTTGAAGTTTGGCTAAATTACCAAATAAACCCCAAAGTTTGAAAAAATTACAAATACCCCCTTGTTTTGCTTTTATCCATGAATATTATCAAAACCTAGCACAAGATTGCAAATTCTTGTATCAAAGATTGCAAAAAAATCCTCCTCCTTGGTCAGAAAACCATACAGAAGCAGTCAAACAAATCAAACAAAAGGTTCAGCAATTTTCACTTTTATATTTAGCTCATAATTCTTGGTATAAAATTGTTGAAACAGATGCTTCAGATATAGGATATGGTGGGATTCTCAAACAAATTAATCCTCATACTAAAAAAGAAGAACTAGTAAGATATACTTCTGGTTTGTGGAATAAAGCTCAGACAAACTATGATACTGTCAAAAAGGAAGTGTTAAGTATAGTTTTGTGTAATCGTTACAAAATTTCAAGATGATTTACTTAATCAAAAATTTATTGTTAAAGTAGATTGTTCAGCAGCAAAACAAATTATTGAAAAAGATGTCCAAAATGTTGCTTCCAAACATTTATTTACGAGATGGCAATCTATACTTTCATTTTTTGATTTTGATACTCAATACATAAAAGGTTCTACTAATTCCCTTCTTGACTTCTTCACTAGAAAATTTCTTGCAGGTAAAGAAGCTTGAAGGACATGCTTGAAATTACTTTTTGTTAACGTGCCAAATTAAAATTTTATCAAGAAAACTTAAGAAAACAAAAGACAAATAAAATTTTGTGTAATAATAGATTAGGACAATTTGAAACTTCTAATTCTTATTCAACACTAAGCTAGGAAAAACAATGGATAGAATACCAGATTATTATAAATGAGATAGATATTAGTGAATCAAAAAGGAAAATAGAAAGATTCAAAAGAAAACTTTCTCTGCTCCTTGCATAAATGGCTACTTCATTAAACAACGAAGTAATTATGATTTTCCTAGTAAAAATTATCATTTCAATGAATTTGCTATCTTGAGCATTCAAAATTTTGTAGTTCCCCAAATAATATTTTATAATTATTCCCTAAAACATTTTTCAACAACCTTTTTACCTCACATACATCACATCTCAAAAATTGTTACATTAATTATTTCAATTACTCCAAACAATACCCCAAATAATAGTTGTCAAAACGTGTATTAACATACATACAATAAACAAGGAAAGATACCAGCAAAATGAATCTTTTCCACCCATTTCCTAGAAAAAACATGCTCAAGAGCCTGCGGCCAAGAGCCAACCAATGAGGCCAGCTGATTCAAAGGGTTATGTGATGATATAGGAACAGCAGAGGGCCACCTTCCCTGTCTCAGGATGTTTACTAAAGATTATATGGAACTACAAGTGGCTCCTCCCTGTATATTAGACGTCATTTCCTTGAGTACTTCCAAAAGAGCTTCGCAGGCTAGTTTTTTTGCAACTTGATTTACTAGTATTTTTGTTTGCCGCAGAGCATGAATAGTTGTGAGATATATCATTCGCTTCAATCTCTAGCGTGATGGTTGCCTCACCATTCTTGTAATCCCAAACTGGATTCTTCATGATGTAATGTTCCTTCTGACATAATTCACTCAACTCCCTAACTGGATGGAGCTTTAACATGTCAGGGGTAATCATAGGCTCAAGAAGTGGCCTTATGCTTTGGAACATAATCTCCTTGTCATATCCAGAATCGACAAGTATTGCCCCAGCAAGAGATTCAAAAATATCCCCAAGAACCTACAGATTATAAGAAAAATGGAAGATGAGTTTCCTAAGAAAGATGGGAAAGTAACTTGTGTAATCCCCTAAAACTCAAAGCACACTGAAGTGCTTCTGAAATAGACATGTCCACTTAAATAACAGCTACAATACTCTACGGTATTCCAAATTCTATCACATTGATAGAGAGTATCAAATCACAAAAGAAACGACATACAACATTAGAACAGCATCGTTGAGCATGATATTACAAATTTGGAATCATTGCATTGCAAATCATAATGCATTACATGCACATCTGACTGATTATTACTTAACATTCATTCCATCCAGTTCTCTAGTGTAACAAATGAACCCGTAAAAGTATCAGAATCTAAAATTAATTTGCTGAGAGGACAGAACGTTGTCAACTAATACAAGTTCTGGTACTTGTTCTCTAAAAGTTCTATGCCGGCAAATTTTACAAACCAAAGCATTTAGACTTCAAATCAACACCAATTCTTTAGTATTCCTACTGGAGTTTAGAAGTGTCAAGGTAATACTCTTCAAGCTTCTTTAAGTCATTAAAAATGGCTCATTGATCTAATTATCAACCACAACATTCTTTGGCCCAAAAAGCGAGAAACCACAAACCAGTTCTGATAAACATTGCGCTCTATAGTTATACTAAAATTGTCTTTACATTCTTCCCACTTGATATAAATTCCTATTAAGAAAAGAAAAGAGTCATTTTACACCTCTTGACTAGCCAATCTTAGTGGTCAAAAACAGGTGCCATCGAATCTATGGACTTTTCCTAGCACTTTGATAGGAATAAAATATTAGTTTATCAATAAACACATACTTGCAATTTTCTGCACTAGATATGTCTTTTATAGTTGTGGACTTCCCCTTCGTCTAACATACAACCATGATGGCTTTTACTGGAATATTGTCTTTTTTAAAATTGGTACAGTTGTTGCTTTGGTCAGACCATCCTAACTAAACCCAAGCTCACCTTCTTTTTTTAAGTGCTTTAAAGTTAAAATCCTGATCTATTTTTTCAATATAACCATAGAATTTGATATCATCATCAGGCAGAGTGACATTTAAGATTACCTTGGGGAACATTATATCAGATGCCCATCCAAAAGTTGAAACCGGTGACACTTGTTCAAAGTTTTGAACACTATGGCAAATGTGTCTCTGAAGATCTTGTGAAGCATGTAGAATGTGCTTATGAAGTCCAGCCTTAACTTGTGGATCGTGCATAGCAATCGTTGTTCACTGATGCTGACTTTAGATCAGTCAATAGTCCAGGAGACAATTCTAGATGTTTAGAGTAGAGGTGCGTGGTGATGAGATAATCCAACACTGCATCCCCAAGAAATTCTAGACGCTGAGAACAATAAAAAAAATGGAAGAATAAAGATAAGATCTCACAAGAATAACTCAACAAAGTCAAAAGAGTAGTCTTTGCAAAAATGGAATCCATTAACACTACACAAACTACTTTTTATGTGGTTTATGGAAATACTTTTGATTTATAGAAACATATATTTTCTCTAAAAGATGGTTTTGCCTTATTAAGTAATGGCTTGAGGGATAACGCATGTCCACAGAACAATTATCAGCTAAATGGAGAGATATTGCAAAACTGAAGTGGTAGTTAATCCTATTCCCTTCAGGTGACTCCAGGCAATTATAGGTGATGTTGAAAAAAGTTATATACATTCAGTTTAACCATCTAGTTAAACACTAAAGCTTAGAATAGTGAAAATACTTTGGCTGAACTTCACAAGGATAATTTGTGGAAGTACATTATATCAGCATGCATGTCAAAATGGTGCATCCATGGTGCAATATGCCTTGAACCACAAAGTTAGACGTTGAAATGAGAAGTAATAAAGACAGAAAATAAACCACAGAAAATAAACCAACAATCCCTTTTTAGCAGATGAAATTTAATATCTGTACGCTCAATTTAGGTAGATTTAAGCTTGAACAACTGAAATCATGTCTAACTAAGTTCAGGCAACTGGAAAATGAATAAACAAGACAAGTTCAGATAGAATCATGAAAGTTGGAAAATAAAGTCATATAGCTTCATCAATGACTGAAATGGTACATGCTAAGACTACCTGATAACATCGTGGAATCTCAGGTAGCATGTAAGAACCATGAGTAAGTGCTTCAACAAGGAGAGAAGCATCACGGAATGAGTAGTTCAACAGAGACTCCAAGAACTTAACATTAACCAGCTTCAATCTGGATCCACTTGTAGTGGCATTGTGTAAGGAACATAAACAAAGTCAACTTTAATACCTAACCATTCCATAAATAACAAAGCTGCTATCTCGCCTCCTGTGCTAAGGAATGCACCAACGAGGGCCTCAATAACGTCAGCCACTGTCTTACTTTTGACCTTTCTTTTCTCCCTTGCATAAACTACTCTTTTAGGTGAAAGCAGCTCTCTGTCTAGTCTGTAGGCTCCAGAATTATCACCAGGTATGATCCATGTTTTAGGATCAAATGGTTCATTGCGTATAAAGCCCTGTAATTTGCAAAGAAATAAGAAAAGAATTTGTCTAAACTGCAAAAGAGTATTGCTGGCAGTACAAGGCACCTATAAATAATTCAAAATGTAGCCACCCGGATGAGAGGCAAAACAACGTTAAAGCTGCTTAAACACAGTCTGTTTGATGTTTCCAGGTTGTTGTGATCAGTTAAACTCTAATATAAGGTGACAATAAACTATAACTAGGAAACTTGTCAGTTACCGGGATATTGTGATCACATCCTATGTTGCATAATGAAGCATTAGAGATAATTTTGTCTTTCTTGATACTGAGAAGTCCCTCGTCGTGATTTGGAAATGCTTTGAATAGTTGTTGACTTGCAGCGTATTTCAGAAAGGAGTCTCCAAGGGTCTCCAATAACTCCAAATGAAATTTCTCTTGGCAATTGTTAGTTGTAATTGCCTCCAAAACCTAGGATAGAAAGAAATATTTGCACAAAGACAACTAGGTAGTAAGATTCTCTTGAATAATGAAAGCTATAGTTATATGTCACGCTTCAACAACATTTGATATGAAAAGGCTACAGTTGCACAGATACAGAAGTTCTGTCAAGAACACAAACTCATACAAACATAAATCCAACTTAAAGCCTTTAAGGTTCAACTAAATCAGGCTGCTTGGACTGCCCAACCCAACATGTGGACACGAGAACCAAAAGACGCAACTTCCAACATCTAACTTTTTTCAACTCTTTACTTGGTTTAATTCACTTCATCTTATGATGACTATTATATAGGCAATATCAGGCTGGTAAAGTTAGCAATTTGTTTTTCTCTTTTCTTTTTCTTTGAAGAGCTAGTTGTGATTGCATGCTTATTAATAATCCTAATAGTTGTGAAACTTCAGTTTTTTATCTTGCCAGTTGGTTTCTTATGTAAGCATATGCCTCACAGGGAACGGATGGTTAAAATAGGACAGTGATCAGAGCATTTCCACAGTAATGTGAAAATCATTTCATTTCTTGTACCTGAACCAAGGGAATAAGTGAAAGGGAAACTGATAACAGAAAGGAAATAAAGTTTCCTTCATTTGGAGACTGTTATAGTAAACCAATTTTCAAGGTAGTGTAAAAAAAGATCCTCCACTCTGCTCTTGCCTGTCCTTATTCCTAAAGATGTGTAAAAGGGGGGGGCCGCGGCGCTGGCAAAACATCTAGACAATTTAAAGAAAACACCTCACTTAATCCTACTGTACTCAAATTCATTTGTGTATGCATACGCTAACTAACGAAGGGGCATAAAATTCAAATCCACATTCCTGGATGTGGTACAGGTGGCTCTTAGAAATTGAGCTAGCCCCTTATCTCACAAGTCAAAAACACCCTTTATTTGTCCAATAGGCATGGAAGCTCCATTCTTGGATTTACCTCTCTAGCCAATTGAAAAGCACACACACTAGAGAACCAAAAGTAAAATGTGAATATGCCTCATTAGATGCACTAAACAATACACATCCACAAACTCAAGTCAAGCTGCAATAAATAGCCAGATAACAAACCTTGATGGTTGGAATTGCATCATTTTGCGTGCAGTGATCCACATGCATTCTTTTCAAATTGGCAGCTATTAAGAAGGACTCAAGCCGATGCATGACAGATGGAGCATATGAGAAAGAATAAAATGAAGCTATGGAAATAGGAGACATAATCACAGAACAAAGTTCTGGAGGCAACTCTACGGATGCTTTACTTGGTTCTACAAGGACAGCAGAAAAAAGAAAAAGGACCAGTAAGCATATGTAAAGACATAAATATTTACATAATCCATCATTTAATATTTCAGAACTACAATTGTGTCAAAACTGAAAACTCAAGAAAACAAACACATCCATGTACTTCTTGAGCATGTATTGCTTCCTGAAAACTTATATGAACCATAACCTAACATAACCATATAAGACATGCATTATCAATATAGGGAACTAAAACAGCCCTAGAGTTCCCATGGGATAACATTTTTTTTTTTTTTTAAATTTTGACTTCTTGTATATCTGGTCAAAACATATTTGCAGCTGTTAAGGATCGGTCCAGTAAGCTTGTCAAAGCAGTTAAAAGTTTAAAAACTTCAGTTTGAAGCCTAACTCCAGATCTGGCAGACTAGGCTCCCATAATCATCTTCAACTATGTCCTACATCACTCTCAATAGTCAATACTCTATTATCCTGAACCGAATCATCATATATGATATTAACAGATAATGCAATGTGCATTTTTTGCAATGTATTATACACTTGTTTGTACTCTGTACCATTATCATATTTTCTTTCAGAAATATATTTCAAGTATCATATCCCTTTGATGCCCCTGCACAGAACTACACTACCTTGAACCAGTCAAACTAGTGAACATGAACAAGACTCCATCGACTATGATATTAACTTGATCTAGAGAGCAACAAGAAAAACGAGAAATTCAAAAACAGAAAAAACAAAATTTAATATTATATCTAGTTGCTTCTTGGAAATATACAACTTCTCCATGAAATTCTAGATAGGTGAATGTGTAAAAGTTAAATGGAAATTTTAGACACAAGATTTAAGGAGCTTTTTCTGCTCACTTGTATTTTTTTCAGGTCCACCCCTGCAAGTAGCTTTGTAAATAATTACAGAAGCTTGGCCACAAATTTTGTATAGTTCTAGTTCTAGTAAGAAAATGATTTTACAGCTTTAACAAAGTTAATAGTTTTAACTCACATGTAACACAGCAAAGTTTTTTCTTTGCAAGTTACTCATAAATGATAGTCACAATGAGATACTTCAGTAAAACTAATAATCGTCAAAAGTTAGAATACAAATGATTAACCTACCTTTTGCCTTCTGATTTCTACATCTATGAAGGTAATTTTGCACTGTGAAGATAGGTTTTCCTCCGAGAAATGATTCTCCCTCAAAGCATAAGTTGATGCCATACCTGTAATTGATTCCGTTAGATTTTCATTTAAACTTCCACCCTGAGGCTGAATGGTGGAACTTCAATCAGGAGATGAAAATTGAGTTTACAAACCTATTTTGATAATATGACTTGTAAGTGATAAATTCTCCATTTCTCAGCTTTAGCAGTGAGTTACTGTTCAAATCATGCAAAATGCCAGTAATGCAATACAAGTAACCATTATGAGGAGTGAACACCAAACAGTTCTCCAACATGCAGCAGCAAACCAAACCATTTTTTGTATGCAGATATAGACGGTGACCTCTGGTAGGACAACAAGCCATATGCTTATCTGAAATATTTTCACGTAGTGGAAATAGCACTGAACTAATACACTCCCAATCAATCAATGAATTTCCACGTGAGACTGTAGATGGGAGCAGAAGATAATCAAATACAGGACATTCACTCTTCTGATGTAATCCACATAATGCTTCTTGCAACTTATTCAGATTGTGATCAAGAAGAGCCCTAAAAATTGTAACTTGAAATTTCTGACAAAGAAGAACCTGCATCAAATGTTTAATTACAATGACTGCACTAATTCCTCTAATACAATTCAATGTGACAAGGAAAATAATTTTGTCTATGTTGCTGAGGTTTACCTCTTTGGAAGCAAGTGTAATAACTCCGGCATAGCTGATTTCTACTTTTAAGCCACCCCTAGCAACATCTAAATCAAAATTTAAAGAGCCATCAACACACTCGAGTGTAGTCCTCACAGCAAGTACAATATCATGAGGCAGGACGACATAATTAAACTCAGGCTGTAGCTTAATTAAGTAGCAATGATATAATGTTTCAGAATCATTTGCCCAGGGTAATCAATCAATTCTGGTGGGGCATACTGTACTTGCTCTTCAATATATGCTTGATAACCTACACATTGAGAGGTTAATTAAAAAACCAAAAGAAATTATATAGATATTGGCTAGCATCGAAAAGAATGTACAAAGAAAAGGCTGTTAATAGTTTTATGTTATTACATAATAGAGAATCTGCAAAATGAAATAGGAAAGGAACACAACATACACATTTCTTGAGCCTCTGCTTCTTCCTCAACAATATCTGGCACAAGAACTGTCAAAATTCCTGACTGCTTATCCAAAACAACCCTAGGATATGATTTGAAGTACCTAAAATAAAAATACGTATAACAGTTATAATCATGTCCAAACCCAGATACTGTAGAGAGTAGGCTTTCTGAAATCAATTCTAGAAACTAGTAGTACATGTATTCTTACTTACTCTGCTAGTAGTCTGTTTTATTGAACTGATGCTTTATTCATTTTTGCTTACACTGACAGAAGAATACAGGACACAAAATACAGAGTGAGAGTGAGAGTGGGAGTGGGAGTGGGATTGAAGATATGAAGAAATGCTGGGAAATTGATCAAAATATAAAAAGGAATATTTTAGCTTTCCTAGCAAGGAATAGATAGTCATTGGTGGAGCTATATTCCCCGCTGGCCCAATTAAAAATTCACCATTTTAGATTTCTTTTGAAAAAAAGTGAAAAAGATGGAACAAGAAGAGGAGGAAGGAAGTCTATTTAGCTTTCCTAGCAAGGAAGAGGTAGTCATTGGTAAAATACACAGAAATATTTAGGTAGATCTGATTTTTGAGCTTTACTTATAAATTTTGTGATGTGAATTAAATATTATGAAATTTATAACATAAATTAATATAAACAAGATTTTATAAAATTTAATATTGACCTTAAAATCTACGGATAGAATAAAAAATTAAATTTATGTAAGATTTTTCTCAAATACATTCCCCACTTGCCCAAGTAAAATTCATCAATTTTAAATTTCTTTCAAATGAAAATAAAGTGAAAAGATGGAACAGGAGGTGGAGGAGACTTCTTGACATTTTAGCTTTCCTAGCAAGGAAGAGATAGTCATTGGTGGAGCTGCATTCCCCAGTGACCCAAGTAAAAATTCACTAATTTCAGATTTCTTTTGAAAATAAAGTGAAAAGATGGAAGAGGAGGAGGAGACTTCTTGACTTTTGCTTTTGTCCGAGTAGATAAAAGAATTTTGAACGACATTAGCTCATTCTGACATTGGCCCTCTGTCATATATATATATATATTGGATATTACACTAATATTACATTACACTTAGTAATAATATAATATTTTTTACTCATTCAATATTTTTATATTAAATATATATTTATATATATATATATATATATCACTTCACTACATAATATAATATAAATATAATACAAAAAATATATAACAGACTACCCAAAAAGCCTCCGTTTCCTAGGTGGTGCTGCTGATGCAGTGAATATGTGTAAAAAGGGTGCATAGATGCATGGTGAGAATCTCCGATGTGTTCCCCATTCCCGGCATACAGAGGAAAGGCAAACCTAATTAGTTAGAAGGATTATTTTTGCTATAGGTATGTAATTATTTTTTGAAATTTGAAACTATTTTTTTCTATCCACACTCGATGATAAAAACAAAATTTTTACACAAATGATATAAGAAAGATTAATTTGTTACTTAGTAGTCATGAATTTTGAGTAAATAGGAGTATATTCAAGTTTATTTCATCACTATCACACAAACAAAATTAAAGAATACTAGATAGATTCAGTCTAATAGGAAGTATAAAACAAAAAATTATACCTCAAGTGTGAGATCTAAAGGTATTTTTTTTTTTTTTTAAATATTTCACCCAGCCTATTAGATTAGGTCTAGATAAGTATTTACATATTTAGTATTTGTTGAAGTTTTAAAACTTGGTTTGATGTTTGGTTTAATTAGTACAAAATTTGAAATTTGTGTATAAATCAACTTGTATTCAATTGGATAAACTAATGTTGTTTGAATTTAGCTAAAAAACACAAAACAATTTAAAATTATATAAACACTATTGTAGGCCACGTTTGAGTTTGGAGTTCTGGTAGTTATTACAAAACACTTTATTCATAAAAACTTTAAAATAAATTGTTTTGTAAATGTTTAATTTTATCGTTTGGGAATAAAATTACATAAATACTTTTATATGTGATAATGCATGATTTTGAATTTTTGTGATAATGCATGATTTCGAATTTTTTAAGAGTATTTCTATCTTTGTTTAGTTTTAAATTAATGATAAAACAGTCAAACTTTATCTTTAATTGTTTTAAAAAGAAAAAGCTAACTCAAAAGCAATAAGCCTGTTTGGAAAGCAAATAATAAGTATTATCTGCCAAACAATATTTGGTCAACAATAATTACTATTTGGTCAGTAAAGTATTTTTTTCCAAATAATATTTTACACTATTCATATTTTGTCTTATTCATTATTCACACAATCCATTATTTGCACTATTCATATATCATATTCATTATTTATATTTTTAAAAAAAATTCAATTAATAATTACGTAAATGATTTTAAGCAACGTGTTTTCGTTAAATGCAGTGTAGTGATGTTAAGTGAAAAGTATTCACAATTGTCACTTTTCTATTTGCATTGTAGGCCTGTAAATGGGTCGGATCGAGAATATTCAGACTCGAATCTAATTAATATAATCGGATTCGGATTCTAATCCGGATATCTAACGAGTCTACAAAAGTAGATCCATATCCTGATCCATCGGGTCTTGTCAGATTCGGATCCGGATCTGAGTCTTAATATTCTTTTTATAACTTTTAAAATTATATATAGAATTATTACAATTTTATTGAATTTTTCTTTTTTTTAATTATAAAAAAGTATTTAGTTCATAATTAATATTTATGCATGTATTCTACATTAAATACAAATTATATAGGCAATTTAGACAATATATATATATATATATATATATGTATATATACATATAAAATAATACTAATATACAATTTGAATTTTTAAATATTTTAATCGAATCCGGATCTTAATCGGATAGTAACACCAATATCCAGATATGACCCATTTATTATAATAGCTAAATGGGTCCGGGTCGGGTCGGATCGGGTCGGGGTCTAGACCCAACCCATTGACAGACCTATTGCATTGTTGTTTTTAAACTTTTTGGTAATAATTGAAGTGGAGCTCCAATTAGGCATGAAAACGAGTCAGATTCAGACCAAATTGCAGATCCGTACCTAAATCCGTTTAATATTATCGGATTCGGATCCGAATTTAGATTTTTTCTAGGTCTATAAAAAGAGATCCATATCCGAATTCGTCGGACCTTGTCGGATCCAAGTTTTGATTATTTTATAAATTTGAAAATTTATATATAAAAACTTCAAATTTTTATAGATTTTTTTTTTAATTGTTAAAAATATTAATATTTCATATTCAATTCTATTTATACATATATTTTACATTAGAGTAAAAACTATATTGGAAATAAATAAATAAATAAATATATATATATATATATATAATCGGATCAAAACAACTAGATCCATATCCGATTAGTTTATTATACAATAACTAAACGAATCTAAATCGAATCTGAGTAATCGAATTTACACATTGATCTAGACCCAAATAAATGATTCATGAAACGGGTCTAGACGCGACTTATTTACAAGCCTATCTCTAATTGCTCACAAATTATAATGCTATATTTTGTAGGCTTAAATATAATTTAGAATGTCAAACAATGTCATTGTTTTTAGAATATGTTTTAATGATCGACACTCCGTTCTCAAGTACAGTCTAATATTAAAATAACAAACAAATTGAATAGATGAGTGAAAGCATTTGACAATTATGATTCAAAATATGTAACTTGTTTGACAAGCTGAATTACTCAAAATCTAACAAAAAATAAAAATTCAACCACCGTAAATAGGGAAATCAATAAAGGAATTAAACAAAAAACCATCCATAGTTATTTAATTAGTTGTGCAATTATTTTATTTTATTAATGGGTCCAGCAAATAATAGGTATTCTTTATTTCCAATCCAAATGGTTATTTCAAAATATTATTTTTTATCCAAACAATTATTCCATTTTTACAAAAGTCAACATTATTTTCAAAAACCGCTAAAGTTAAAAGACATATATTATTCACCAAATAATACTATATTATTGGTTGTCCAAACAGCACCACTAATTTTTAGCTTAAGCTAAAAGTGTTTTTGGGACAAAAACCTCTATTTCTAAATTAGACTTTAAAAGTGCATTTATTATCTAAAAATACATTTTTAGTAAAAGTACTGCAACACCAAACGGAGCATTGGTAATTTACCCTAAACAAACATATAGCACTAGATTAGTTTCGATTACACCTAGTAATATGCTATATAACATAGTACTCCCTCCGTGCACTTTTAAGTATTGTTTAAAGTTTTGATACAAAGATTAAAATTGTTATTAAATAGTCTAAATTTTAATAAAATTAATCATGTATAACTAAGTTGCTCTTTTATGATTGACTAATAGCAAAAATAAAAGAATCCTAACATTAATTCTCTTCGTCACACTATTTTCTCTCCTCTAATCTCATGTCCCTTCATCTTTCGCAATTAATGAAGTTAGAAAGAGATACAGGCAAAATTAGAAAAAAATAATTAATTAATGGTTTATTGGATTTCTAAAGTAACATTCAAAATGGAACAAATTTTTTTTACTAAATTGGCATTTAAAATAGAACGGAGGGAATACATGTCTAGGAATTAAGAGTGCTATTAGAAAATTTTTTTTATTAAGGGCGTAGTAGTCAAAATTCTTAATGTCAACAAATATATTCAATAACTAGTTTTGAACCCGTAAGTTGAACGGGAATAGATATAAAACTAATGTTTTCCATCGAATTTTAAAAAAAAAAAAAAAAAAAAAACTTAGCTATAACTTTATTGTAATTTATTTTTGAATTCAAAATTCTAAAATTCGTTGTTTGTTGCAAGAATCACAAAAATATTTGTTATATAAGTATTAGCTAACATAAACGAAAGTTGAACATTTATTCCAATCACAAATAAATTAAAAAAAAAACTATTAGATAATATTAGGAAAAATAATCTATTTTTTTGGAACTTTTTTTTCCACCTGATCCTTTTTTCCAACTTCACATCCAATCCTGTACGTATATCAACACGAACTTGTTCTCTATCCTTTAGATATAAGACTAATCTCCAACTTGATAGCTTTGCCATCATCCAATTTAAAAAGTTTGAAATAGGACCCGTGCAATACCTTACATTTAAGATAGAGATTATTGCATATATTTTAATGCTAATACAAATATAAAATACAATTTAATATTTAAAACACAAATTTTTATATACTTCAATAATAATAAAAATAACTAGTTTTTAACCTGTTCTTCGAACGGGAATAGATGTAAAATTGATGTCTTTCATTATTAAATTTAGAAAAAATAACTTTTCTATAACTTTATTCATATTCGAAAAAATATTCCAACTTTATTAATTTTGTTTTGTTCAAACTTCTCATCAAAATCTGTTGTTAGTTGCAAGAATCACAAAAAAATATTAGTTATAGAAGTATCAACAAACATAAACAAAAATTGAATATCTTATTCAATAATCAATAAATAGTTAACAAAATAGATAATAATGGAGAAATATAACTTAATATTTTGAAACTTTTTTCCCACCTCGTCCATTTTTTTTCTGACTCCATATCCAAATTTGCACATATATCAATATAAACATTTGCCTGTTTTAGATTAATAGTATTATATGATATTCATGTTAAATTTGCAAAAGCAAAGTATACTTGATTAACATGATTGAACACATGATATTTTAACTCTCTAGAAAGAGCACTTTACATTTGCAAAAAGATGCGTGATGTACATTTTGCTTCAAGTGGACATTTGAACAAAATTTGGTATCATAAGCAAGAGATAATAAAGAAAATAAGACTATCTAAGTTAGGAGTGGCAATGTGTCGTGTTAGATTTTTATCGTATTAGTCTTTATCGGTTCTTGTCAAAAATTAAACTTGAACTTGGACACGACCTATTAACTATTCATGTCATGTTATAACCTATTTATTAACGTGTTAACTCGACATGACCCATTAACCCGTTAAACATAAATGCAAAAGTTACATAGTTTACCCTGAATGACACCATAACCTGAAATTAAACCGATTAACCTATTTACTCGAATGAGACAATATGCTATCAAAGGGTGTATTATTGTGTCAAATTTTCTTAAATGCCCAACTAATTAACAGGTTATTCGAGTTACCTGATATCCTAAAAGATTAAATAGGTTTTGTTGGATTATCCGATTAGATAACTGGTTATTGAATCAACCCATGGGTTGACACAACATGACCCATTTAACTTCGGATTATTAATGGGTAGACTTGACATCAACTTAGTTAAATTTAAATCATGTTAAATCCATTAATTTTGTGTTGTGTTCGGAATTACCACCCTAATCTAAGCTAAACATTTCTTCCAAAATCCAAATACTATCTATTAGTGCAATTACGTGTACGTGATGTGTATACAACTTCTTTATACTAAAATAAAGTATGCACATGTTGGAAAATCTTTTCATATCTTTGAAGCAATTAACATTTGAAATGCTTGAAGTACGCAATGGAAAAAAGTCAAAAGAATAAGGATATGAATCACAGTATATGCAATATGCTCAATTAGCTCTATCAAAAACTTCCCAAGCCCTTACCCTAAACATGAACCTCATGTTATAATTAATACACATAAAGAACCCGTATTTGTTCCTTCACAATAAAAAGGTAATATACATAGGTAATATAAGCAACTGCTCCCTTATAACTTAAACTCTTTTCCATCCATCAAAGAAGACATTTGATTACTATCTGCATTTGGATCCTCCTCCTACACAAAGATATAACATGCTTTTGGATCAACCATTCCCTTATGCTTCACTTTTTTTCCTACTGGCCATTCTGATTCGTATGATGCTCTCGCATTTAACTGTAAAATGCAATCGACAAAATGAACAAAAAATAAATAAATGGTACCTATAAGAAACAATCTTGTCATATTTACATTAAATAGAATATTAAACCATCCTATTTCAACTATCTTAAAAAGCTTTTTAATACACTTCTTTATATGGGACAACAGCTTATTCCCACGTCAAGACTCCGAGTTTATAGAGAATCCTGAATACAACTTCCCCAGCCATTCCATAAAATATTATAGCTTGCTATCACAGACTAAGGTAATCAAGCATCGATTGCCACGTATATCATCCATGTTAAGAAAAGAAAACCATTTGAATCTATTAATCAGATGTCATATATTTGAAAAAACATTTGAAACTATGCCTCCCAAACCGTTAGCGTCTTATTTTGATACTTTTTTATACATTTTTCCTACTTGGTCATCCTTGAAAAATCATTTGTAAAAGCGAAAAGATGGGCTGAGACATTAGTGATGAAAAGCATGAGCACATATATCCTCATTAAAATGAAAATAAGAAAACAATTTAATAACAGTTCATATAGTGAATCTCATCTTCACTAAACTTAATATTGTAGGACGACATCTAGTCCCCAACCAAGAGGCAAATACTCAAGTGATACAGATGACCTATACCTCCTCTGATGACACTTTTGGATATATATATTAATTTATCACCACCCACTTGACATGTGCATATGAACAAAATAAAATAATGTAACATCCACAATTAGTAGCCAAGAAGAATATTGAAAGGTTAATATTATGGACATGCTGCTCCCTATAATTTGACGGAGGTTAAATGTGTCTTCACAATATTCAGAATGAATGCCATATTTATTGAATCTATTATCATTACTCATACAAATGCAAAATATGTATCAACCATGAACACTGGATACAAAAGCAAAATATGTTTAGATCATAAATACTGATTTATGAGGATAACAATGCATCCACAAAACTTAGATGTGATTTTAGAGTTTTTGATCACCTCTTTCTATCCGTGAGATTCCTTTTCTAACTATATTTATTAATTTTTTTTTCTAAAGCATCCTTGTGATAGATTTGTCAATATTAATCAGAGAGATAGTAATTAACAAAAAAACATGTTGTTGATTGCAGGATTAATCCACAAAGAAATCAATCGCAAAAGAATGGCAATCAAACACATGCCCCTCAAGACTCATTACAAATTATAGGTCTAGTGGCAATTAAAACTATAGGAGTCAATAAGGTCATGGAAATCATGAAAATTAACAGTGTTCGAGTAGATACTGTTATTTTCTCTCGAACCATAATAATAATATTTGATTAGATCATTGAATCATTTATTTCCCTTGTTTTTCTTGAAAGTTCTTCAATATACATTCCTGAACGTTACTTGTGATTGAACTATACCAATAAAAATAAAAAGAAAAGAAATTTACCTAGTGAAGGTGGAATTCTATGTTAAATCAAAAAAATATCGTCAATATCTACCACCGGATCCCATAAATAATCTCTATTTCCCTCTGTACCTTTTGTATATATATGTGTGTTTAATTTCTTGACAGGGCATTTCTTTTTTTTAATTTGAAAAATAGATAAAAGACCTAGATAATTTTGGGAATATTTGAAATTAAAAAAAGGAAAGGGAAGAAGGGGTATTTGAGATTGAGAAGAGATAGATAGCCTATGGTAGGACCAATTTTCGAAATTGAAGAAGAAGAGGGATATAAGATGAATCTGCATAGGGAAGATAATTGGGAGAAAAATAGATAAGTATCCAATTATGGTGAGAAATGATGAGTTCAATCATATGATAAAGCTAATTAAAATTCAAATATAAAGATACTTTCGAGCAGTTATCTTGAGTTCGAAAAGGGGGATAAGCAACCAGCACATGAAAGAGATGGTGAGAAAAATGAGAGAGGAGAAAGGGTGAAAAAGAAAATCTGGGGAGGTTTAGAGAGCGAGTAGTATACACGTATCAATTAACTTGTACCAAATAAGAAAGAGGAAGTAAAATAGATAACTACAAAGCATCAACTTTATTATATTTATATATGATTCATAACATAACTAATCATCTCCTAAATACTACATGCTTAGAGGGACAGAGTTAGTTTTGTAGAGATAATGATATTTACTCCTCTTCAAAACAATGCTTGTGCAATTCATATGAATATTGTAAATAGGTACCATTTACATCTAGGTTATGTATTCGAATCACTTAGAGAGTAGGTAGAGATTTGTTGTAAATTCACTTCTTTTAAAAAAAAAAAAAAAAAGTACCATTGAACAATAATAGGAACTCTTTACTAAGTCATTAGTATTGATATGATCTCGTTCTTTGAACAGGTTAGATAATAGGAAAATCGCCAAATTAGTCCCTAAACTTTTTTACTTTTGCCGATTAAGTCCTTCAACTTTTTCTTTAGCCAGGTTAGTCCTTAATCTTTTTTTTTTTTTTAGCCAGAATACTTCTTTTGTGGCTAAGCCACCAGCAAACACTTTTTTTTTTTTTTTTTTTTTAAGTAGCTGCCAATCTGAAGGGCAGAATAGAAACTTCACAAAATTTTACATCAAACCAAAGAGGCCGTTAAGACTTGTTTTGGCTCAGCTGCTACTGTCGATCAGAGAATTGGGAAAAATTGGAGACTTAGGGCTGTGAAGATTCCTGCACAATTCAAGAGATTCAACCAAAGAAAACTTCAAATCTTTAACAACAAGGATTTAATTTGACTAGTTTGTATTTTGAACTATGTATTTGGAAGTTATTATGGAAGTTGGATTTAATCTGACTAGTTTGTATTTTGAACTATGTATTTGGAAGTTATTATGGTTATAGTTAATGATGGAGTTTGCTAAATAGATGTTATTTGTTCTATCAAGTTTATTGGTTTTGTAATAGTTTGATTTATGATTTATGGCAGTGATAATGTTTTGAAATTGTCCAGCAAGTGAAAAGTGAAATGGCCAATACATTGGTAGAACATGTGAAGAAAATGTGTAGAAGTTTTTTGCAAGTTTTTGGACAGCATTGTACAGTTTTTTGGATAGAATTCTGTAGTTTTTTGGACAGATTTATGCAATTTTCTGGACAACATTCTGCAATTTATTTTTGGACAGAATTTTGCAATTTTTTGGACAGCATTCTGCAGTTTTTTTGACAGAATTTTGCAATTTTCTGGACAGCATTCTGCAGTTTTTTGGATAGAAACTATCTAATTTTTTTTTACCTAAAGATACAAATGATTGTCAGTAAATCTGGGCAGAATTATTTATTATGAAACTTTTACTAGCTAAGCTTAAGTGTGTTTTTAATTGATAAGTAAAGAGTCATTTAATTCATGCATGAAGAGTCAAAGTTTTAATTAAATATTGAATGGATGAATGGATAGTCATTCAAATTGATGAGTGAATTAATTGTTTGATTATATTTATTTGCATGCATCATATTTTAGAAACTTCAGTTTATGCTATTATTATCGAAGAAATTGAAGATTTTTTTTTAATTAAGAAATTGAAGATTTTATCAATTTTATCATATCCACGTCCACCTAAGCTTCCAGTCATGACCAATTAGAAGCAACAATATACAAGTGCCGATGATGGTTCTAAAGCATATTAGTACGTCTTGTATATAAACAAGGTGAGGATAAGTTCTCCAAATCCTTTCTCTCAAAACATATATTGGATTTGAAAGGATAACATCTCATCCCCTACTCAATTTGAAGCCAAGGACTTCATCACATGAAATCCATTGTAGATGATTTTTAGAGTAAATAATACAAAAAGTAAACTATTTATTTTCAGTTCATCCCCTATAAGTGTTTATATATCATGTAATTTAATATTTTTTACTCTAATTAACCTATAGTTTACATATTGTAAATTATTTATCCTTTTTTATATTGCTCTTGTAGCTATAACTTTAGCATACTGTTATAATTTTTACCTCACATATATATACGCAGGTATCTAATCCCACGCATAGCGCGGGCAGAAACTAGTAAATAGATATATTGATATATAGATAGATGATATCTCGTGCTATGCACGGGAGGGTGATAGGGGTGCTCATGGACCGGGTACTCGGTTCATGAGCATGTGGAGTGATCTGAATCGATCTTCTTCTACCAGTTCACTAATTTTTTGAACCGTATCCGGTCCACATATTTCGGGTAACCGGATGACCGATTGCCCGATTGAAGTGATTCGGTACCCGCGGGTACCCGAACCGGTGTGACTCCGGAAAAAAAACTCCCCCAAAAACTCCAAAAATTAAAAATTCATATCAAGTCAACTTTATGTACTTATAAAATAAAATAAAATCCCTTTTCCAATTATAGAAAATTTATTACAAGTAAATACAACTACCTACAATAAAATTATCAATTTTATAAAATTCCTTTTCCAAAATGAAATTATAATTTAGACAAATATTATTTTTCTCTTAAATTATCAAATATCCCTTTAGACAAAAATAAAATAAAATATAACTCAATCATGCATATGAACATAAAAGGAAGAAAAAAAAAACTTACTATCAAAATAAATTATCAAATATCCCTTTAAGCAAATTATCAAAAAAAAAAATTGAATTATCAAATATCCCTTTAAGCAAATTTATAGTTACAAAATAAAACTCAATAATCTGTGAACATATGAATGGAAAATTTTAGCCATATTTGGTAAAATTACACAATCGTCCTTGATTATGGACCGTTTCGGGTAACCAGCGGTTCACCAAAGAGTGAACCGGTACCCGAACTGGTCTATATGTGGACCGGTTCACTTTCAAACTGGTTGTTTGACCCAGTTCGGATACCCTTCTTTTACGGTTCAGAATGGACCGGTTCCATCGATTTTTTGGATCTACGGGTTATTTTGAACACCCCTAGGTCATTATATTAACCTATAAAATAAAATAATATTAGTAGTAATAATTAAATGAAACTTTTATTAATTCACGAAATAAAGACAAACCAAACTAAGTAACTATATTCGTAAGTTCTACAATACCATATATTATAACTTTAAAAAAAATCAAATAAGGAACATAATTTGACGTACAAATAAACTTGATATGTTGTTGTCTTATAAAAATTGATTGTTGAATATTAATTACTATCCACTAAACTATAGTATTTAATCACAAATGCTTATTTCATATGTATGACAAATTTTCAAAATTTATGTTTGCTTAATAAAATCATTTTTGAAAGATTACATAGTAAATTTTAAGAAAATAAAATTTTATGTGAAATTATAAGATCACAATCTCAATAAGTATTTAATTCCAGCAAAGTTTCATTTATATATCAAAGTAACTTATTTTAATTAATAAATTCAGTAATCCGATAACCACATTCAAAAAATAACATAGTCTTGCTATTTATATATCATTACTATGAATCATTTGTAAAAAGTAAAAAATCTAAAAACCTTTACAAAGTCTCAATTTATATATCTTTTTGAACATTAATAAATCCAAAATAAATACCAAAAACATAAAAAAGAATGTGTATATAATTAACATCCGTTAGTTTATCTTTCAAAAAGTATCAAGAACTAATTACTTGGGGTATAAACATTTTGAACTAAGAACACAAAAAAACAAAAAACAAAAAAAAAAGCATACATACTCTACCATTTAGTGAATAATTACATAAAATTGATATTAGAAGCACAAAAATTCAATGATCTCAAACAATCAAGATATCAATAATTGAAAATCCCATTAAAAAAAAATTATCTATTTTGAGCAATATTGAAATCAAGAACGATCTAAAATAAAAGGTCTAGAAGCAAAGAATTTAGAGAAGGATTATTATTTGTTCGGTGGAATGAATCAAAGAGTAGGAAATATTTTTCTTAAAAAAAGTTAAAAGAAGCAATCTGGATATAAATGAAAATCTATCGGTTTCATGGAGTAATAGTTAACTAAAAGACGTAACTTTTGTGTCCAAAATTGAATTAATAGTTGACCAGAATAAATTTTAGGTTTAATTTCACTTTAACTCCTTAACACTTAGGGTCATTTACTTTAGTTCTGACGTTATTTTTTAGGTACTAAAGTCTTGGACTAATAGTAAAATCTAATGGCATTTAATTTTTATTAAAAAGGACATTTTTAACCTCAAATTATTGATGTGTGGAAAAGTTTTTGCCTGTTACTTAAAAACTAAATAGTTTATTATCTTCCCATAAATAGAGGCTGATGAATTTTGAGACATGGTGATCAAAGATTAAAAGTTTTTGAATCATGTCAACAAAATGAGAGAAAGGAAAAAATGAATGAGGTAAAAATTTAAAGAAAAAATAGAGAATGGGAAGTGATACAATTAGTTCAATGTAAATTTTAAAAAATTTGAAAAAATTAAAGGAGAATAACTATGGGAAGATGAGGATAGGGACTAAGTGTGAGGGATAAGTGATAAAGATGGTAAATTTGAGGTACTTGATTAAGGGAGAGAAGAGAAGGTGTGAGAAAGAATATTGCAGGAGAGAAGGTATGAGAAAGAAAATTGTAGGAGGAAGTGAAAAAACCCGTGCTACACGTAAAGTATTTTCAAATAAATAAATGTATTTTTTAACTTATTATAAATAATATAACTTTATATTTGACCTTCATTGTAAATAATCAGTACTTATATAGTGATCCATAATATTTAGTATTGTAATTTTTTTGGATAATAAATCAATTTAAGAGGTAGGTTATATAATAATAATGTGAGGGTCTTGAATAAATAGTATATGATAGTTAAAGATAACATTTAAGTATTAATTTTTCTTTCTACATTGCTTTCTCTTAAAATTCTCTTTTCTTTATAGGTAGTTCAACACTTTCCATCCTTTCTCTTTTTCTTTTTTTTTACATATTTTTCATTAAAATTCTCTTTATAATATAATTATTTTATGATAAAAATACAAAAACATGATAACATTATTTATTATAAAGAACACATAAGAGTGTACAAAAATCGTTAGTATAATTATAATGTGAATATCTTAAATAAATAGTAGTAACTAAGCGTAACATCTATGTATTAATATGAATCAAATGGTTAACTAAGTATTTTATTTTTACTTTCTATTATGTGATATGTAGAATTGTTATAAGGATAAGATATACGTAAATGATTTGAATTTAGATGGTAACTAAAGTTTTTTTTTTTTTACTTTTACTAATTAGTATATGCAGATTTCCTATTATACTTGCCAGTTGTCATCATGTAATAATTTCTTAGTAAACACCCCCTTTGCTTTATTATTTATATAACTATATATAGATATATAGACTAGCACGAAATCCCATTTCATGCACGGGTAAACATGCAAATAACTTGCAAAATAAAATAATTAAACCAATAAAATTAACAATATTTGTAATAAATGTATATATTATGAAAATTTTCCACTATTTAGTTTTTATTTATATACATAGTATATGTAATAGTTGATTTTCATGATATCTAAAGTTGTTTACATTATCAATTCTTTCTATACTATATATGTATTGTAACTAAAAGATGATATTATTTCTCATTTCATATATATTATATATGTGTGTGTTAAGTATAAATGATTTTTTTTTATCATTTTTTGAAATTTGATCAGAATGTTTGAATTGAATAATTAATTAAAAGTTGGTGACCTATTCACTTGATTAATAAGTTTGTCACATCATATAATTAGTATAATAACTCATCAAATGATTTGGACTAAGGTATAAGTGTTGTAATTTTATTATTTTTTTTTATAAAATTGTTCAATTTTTAGTACTTTAATGTGATTATTAAGTTTAAAAGCATATTGGTATTTTTATAAATTAATTTGACATTATAATACTTTTTTTTTGTGCTAACTTTGACATATGTCGATCAATATTTTATATTTTAAAAAATAGTACAATGCTTAATTGGAAATCCATAGTTAACAGGCTTGCTAGTTCTGTTGGTTCTAAAAACAAGAATATAGTTATTTCTTATGGATATTTCTCACTTACATAGAAGATTTTTTTCTTCAATTAAATAATAGCGTCGAATCAAAATTTGAAAATTTTGGTACACTGAACATTACAAACAAATAAATTTAAATATAAGAATAGAAAATATATGAATGAAATTTACATGAAAATATTAGAGATAATTGGAAATTTATCCCTCAAGAAGGTTCCCAAGTTCTATTTAAAAAAATTTATCTTCAATTAAAGATTTTCGTAATTCATAGAAGTCCCTCAAGTGCGTGTGTATCTTATGTGTGATTAACATAGTTTAAGTACAAAAGGAGTTAAAATATAATTTGAGCGATCTCTATGAGATTTTAAAAATAGTTTAGGAATTAAATTTGCAATTCTTCCTTATCAATTTTTGATAAAAGTATTATAATTGGGTTTGGGTTGCAATAATGAAATTACTCATATTTAGACAACAAAATGCAACTCATTTGGTAAAACGCTTCCCCTATAACCTATTGGTTATGGGTTCGAGGCACTAAGAGGTTAGGGAGAGTGGTGGGTTTTTTTTAAAAAAAAAAAATACTCATGCGTCATTATGTTACATATTTTTACGTAAAATATATTAAGAATAAACCTTAAACATTATATCCATAAATTATTCTTCAAATAAATAAAATTTATATTCTCCTAATTTATTATATAAATTAGAATTTTATATTTTACATGTATTATAAATAACTGATACTTATATAATGGTCTATATTAACATTTAGTTTTATAATAAATCTTTTAGGGAAAAAAACAATTATAAGAGGTAGGTTACATAATATGAAGGTGTTGAATAAATAAAAATAGTTATGAATAGATTCTAGATAATTAATTTCAATTCAAATGGTCAAGTAAATATTTCATTTTTTACTTTTACTATTTTATATGAAAATATCCTTATACTTTCAACTTATCAAGATTTTAGAGATTTTCATAAACAACCATTCTCCAATACTATAATGGCTTGAAAACCATGTGTTATGCTGGGAAAGATAAAATATATATATATATATATATATATATATATATATTAATATACATATATACCATTGTATTGTAAAATTTTATAGATGTGTGTGTAATTTTTATAATAAAATGATTTTAGTGAAATAGTAATGATGGCTTAAACTTTTAGCAATTAAACTGAATAAAACTAAGCAACAATATAAAAAGATTTTACAATGCCATAAACTAAAGGAATGAACATGATTTAGGAAAGTCATATTATTGAATTTAATTGAAATTTTTATGTTTCTTTCCTATAAATAATTATTGAAATTAATTTTAAAAGGTAATTACATTTTGAAAATTAGACATGTATATGAAGTAACAATTTGAAAATGATTGAATAGTGTGTGTGTGTCTATATATATATAGTCCAAAAATGTAAGATATCAAATCCATAGTTTGCCAATGATAGATAGACAAAAAAAAAAAAAAAAAGTAAAAGTAATGTTAATCACAATAATTTTCTGTAACTTCTCACAAACATAACATTTGGCTTTAACATATTGTACAGACGCCATTTTATCTACTAGAACTAGTATTCAACCCGTGCTACTCATTATTCATAGAATATTCTTTTTAAAATTATGTAAATTTTCAAAATAATTTGTGAAGATTACATAATAAAAAGAAAGTTGGAGTTATTTTCTAGATTAGGAAATAAAAAGAACACTTATAACAATCAAAACAGGGAGGACCTAGCGCTTAGGGAGAAGGAGACAAAACTTACTATATATATATATATATAGACACACAGAGACACTTGAGCAGATAGTTTTATAATTTTTACAAAATTTTAGGGGGTAAAGTCAAATTTTTTATGAGTTATATTGAAATTTTTAAAAAATATCAACAAAAATAATATATTTTCATAACTCTTGGGGAATAAAACTATATAAATTAATACATATGGACCAAATTTTATATTCTATAAAATTTATTTTTTTGGGGGAAAGGGCAAAGTCCAATTTTTATAATAGCATAAAAATAATTTTAAGAATTTTAAGGGAAAAATCATAACTTCAAAAATATTGTGAGGGCAACTACCCCTCCCCCAATGACCTTCCCATGAATCAAAAGAATACTTGTAAATGGATAAGATATACTATTAAAATTACTTTTAAATATAATATAATAACATCATCATTTAAAAATGACGTTGAAAGTATTTGCAAAAAAAAAAAAAAAAATTTAAAACTTAGTTATATTTTTACAATATAGAATATTATTAAGTTTTTGTAATAAAAAAAAAAAGGTTCTTTCTTCAGTGTAATCATATCTTAAGGATGATGTTACTCACATATAATTAGATCAAATGTGTTCTTATTTAATAAAAGTTATTTGTGATAACCCTTTATATATTATAGGTCTAAATATTTTTAAATTATAGGTTATTATAAATAACATCATTTTAACTTGCCATTTAATGTTAACAATTATAAGAAGTATATGTGCTCAAAGTAATATTTTGAATTAATAAAAGTAGTTAAAGATTAGGTTTAAGTGAGTAATTTGAATTTTCATGGTAAATTAAATAATTCACCTTTTACTTCCTTTATTTACTTAGATTTATTGTATTTTTGCTTCGCCACTTGTCATCCTCTAGGTGCATCTCACTAAACACCTATTCTCCTATACTATATATATACTAGCTTAAAATCCCATACTATGTACAAAAAGATAAATATATTTATTTTTTATATTAAAATAATGTTAGTAAGATAATGATATTACGTGAAAATTTTAGATCAGAGGGTAATTAAATCAAATAAATGACAAAAGCTATAATGATATTACGTGAAACTTTTAGTAATTAAATCAAATAAACGACAAAAGCTATTTTATAATTATTTATTTTTATTTTTGAAAACTTCAGACATAATAAATAACAAAAAACTAAGTATATCATAATAAAATATAATTAAGGGACATCATTGTTGAGTATGTACTTGAATTCGTTATATATTTAATCCAACACAAATTGATTAAAATGCAACTAACTACATTTATTATTACTTAAGAATTATTTGTTATATTTGTATAATAACAACGATATTATCCCTAGTTTGGATATGTATTTTATTTTTAAAAAAATAATCATATGTGACATGTTAAGTGCAGTGGAGCAATTAAGAAGCATTTTGTCTAAATTGCAAATTTGTGTGTATTTATTTTTAGTCACATACTATTTTGTAGTTTTCAAGATAATGTGTTATCAAGTTTGTTTGGTGTTAAAAGGTACTTTATTTTAGTTAATTCAGTGATCCATGGATAAAATTAAATAGCTGTTGATAATTTTCTATACTATATAGTATAAATAGAAATAGATAAACAAAAATATATAATAAAAGGTTTAAAAAATTGAAAAATATGTTGTTATCTAAAGTGTTTTAAAAATACATTTTTTAAAATTTTGATTTAACAAGATAAGAGAAGAATTGATATCATGAACACATAATATCATGAAAAAAAAATTAAAAGAAAAATATTAATAAATAAATTTCGAGATTGCTTTCTAAATTGACAATACTGTTTAGTAAAATTAGTACGATTCATGCACCTCTTAAGCAAAATATTTTTTTTTTCAATTATGAAACTTAAATCTCACTTAGCAGACAATCATTGCTAAAATTACTATCAGACTGACCAGTAAATAAAATCTTTTACTCCTATTTTTATATTGAGTAAGTCTCCATTCATTATAATTTCAATATAATTTAACATCATCACAGCTCATTGAAAATTTTTATCATTACTTATATCTCATAAAGTGACACTTTAAAGCCTTCTATACTTATATTTGGTAGATAAAGTTTCTACATTCCCTGGGCCCTAGGCCCATCCCAAACACTTGGGGTCTTGCACTTACATGTATCATTATCCCAATTTAGACATTCACACTCAATAAGTTACAAAAATAATTATTATGACCCTATACATGTACGTGTATGGAAGTAGAGCTTTATCTACGTCGTAGCGGATAGTATTCATTTGTAAACCCAAAAGAACAAAAACTGCAACTACGAAATTTTTAACAAAACTCTAGGTTAAAACATTTGAATTAATGATTTGGTATTTTAAATGAAGATTCACATAAACAAATACTTTAGCAATATGGGTAACAGTTACAAATGTTTAGTAATATACTTCCTCTACATATCTTACTTCCTAAGGAAAATAGAAAAAAAAAAAAAAGAATTATAAGATAAGAAAATTAAGTAGAATGAAAAGTAATTACCGTGTGATGAAAAAATATTCACCACAACAAAAAAATGTAGAATATATCTCTTTTTCACCTATTATAAAAAAATAACAAAAATTCTCCATAAGAAAGTAGTGAAATCTATCGACTGAAAACGATAAAAGTATATTGAAATATATTATCAAAATTATATTGAGCTATCCCAAATAATTTGTCACATTTGACATTTTTTGGTATAATAGCTCAAGTTTTCAATATTTAATCATTTATAGATTTTGTACCTTTTTTTTTTTCTTATGCGGTAATATTTTATTTAAATTTAACTTCTGATGAAATAATTTCAAAAAAATCAAAAAAATCTATGTGAATTCTTGATTACAAAATTAATTTGTTTGACCACAAAAATTAAACCGTGACAAAATAAATGGAACAAAAGGAATAATAAATGCTATTATAATCATATTAATTTAATACAACTTTGAAGAAGAAACATGAACACTATACTGATTAATTGTGATGTAAGCGGATAGAGAGAATATGAAATAATATCATAATCATATTAATTTAATACGATGAAGAAGTATACATGAATGCTATACTAATTAATTGGTGATGTATGACTAGAATACCTCATGGGTTTTTTTTTAGGGTCACAATACCTTATGTTGACAATATCTACAGTGGCAATGTCCTGTAATATCATTGTTACACATTTATTTAACTAAACTGGAGTAAATGAATAAGAAAAGATTAAATTTTCTATTGAAAGCTTTGTCAATCATCTCCTTGATACTACACATTATTAATCTCTAGCACAAATGACCTACTTGTAAAAATAAATTACAACTGAAACGAAAACCTCATTGCTACAACGTAAGATGATGACTGCCTCCTTTGAGGTCTTGATGGTTAGACTTGAGCAAAGCATTGAAAAAAGGTCCTTTCATCATGAAACTCAAACGTAATGTAATGAGGAAATATATAGTAGGGGCGGAGTCGGGATCCTGATGTTAAGTGGGCAACGATTTTGAAGGATACTTAGCAATTATTTAAGTTAAAGTAATTTTCTTAGATTATAAATAGTTTTAATGTGTAGATATAATTATCGGATCTAATGGTAATTGTCCTAATATGTTTTGAAATAAAAAATATATTACTAATATAGACTATTTTTGCAATTGAAAAAAATAGCATATTTTATAAAATATGAACTTGAAAAATAAATTTAAAATAAAAATTATACATCCATTTTATGTACTAAACATCAAAAGTCCTTGATATTTTTATATTTTCAAGTGAGATTTCTTCTTAATCTTAAATATGCATTATTTTTAATTCTATAATTTAATGAATTCAATTTTTTAGGGGGGTAATGTAAAGAAAAAGATAAAATTGACAAATTTTAAGAGGTGCAATTACAGGAAATATAAATATTTTTTAACTTTTTTTTTGCTATTCTATACTGTTTTCAAAGTCAAAGGGGTGCAAATGCCCCTCTCTCACCTCAATGTGGCTGATATATAGTGGTCATGAAACTTAAAAGCAATGTAATGAGGATATGTCTAAATATATAATGGTAGTTAGGTTAAAGTTTGAATTTCTATTGTCAAATTAAAATGGAAGATAAAGTGATTAAACACGTCTTGAAGACAAACACTTGGATGATAAAATTTATCTTTTAATTTTATTCCAAAATGAAGTTTGTTAAATGAATTTGAATAAATTTTAAAGGTTTAAGATATTGATGCATAGAGTTTGAAAGCTAGTAAAAGATCACATTCTTCAATCCGATATTTAGAGTCCAAACATGAATAGGATACATAATTCAAACCTATATTTAGTGATTGGTTAGTAGTGAAAGTCAAAAGTTGGGAAAATATAGAGTTATAATATGTTACAAATTGCAAATAGATAAGTTGGGCAAATGAATACTTTGATAAGTTATGGTTAATTCTTTATTTTGATCAATTATATTTTTATTCTTTCCCCAAATTGTTTAAAAAAAAAGAGATAAAAATGGTAACATATAAATTAAGTTTTACTAAGTTTAAGAGTTAGTGAAAATATTTATATAACATACATTTTATCTTATAATAAAGAACCTAATAACAGAGCCATTTTTAAAAATTGCAAAAAACATATAGGCACGGATATAAACAGGTGTATAAAAACTTTTAATAGTTAAGTAAATAAAGGTAGAAAAAAGTAATACATTGTTGATATAAAGTAAATAATAAAAATAAGGAACGTACAATTGTTGATATAAAGTTCAAATTTTTATGCTACCAGTATAAAAAGTTTAAAGTAAACATAAAAGACAATTAATTGTTGTACAATAATAACATCATTATCTTTGGCATGAATAAGTTATCTTTTATGTAAAGAAAATAAAATCTAGCATCTGTTATGTTCATACAAAATTAGAGGATTAAACTATTAATTCTTTTAGGAACTTATTTTGTGGATATAAATAGTTAAATAAAGCAATTAATAACTATTTAGTACTGTCAATTAATTAGTTTATATTTATTTATTATATCAAATCTACAATTAGTCTATATTTATTTATTATATCAAAATCTACTTGATAATTATGAAAATAAAAGCAAAGAGTTTTGAATATTCAAAATTTATTTTTCTTTTTTGGAAACCACCACTTCTTTTACCCTCTAGTAACTCGAAATCATGGCCAATAGGTTATAGGGGAAGCATCTTACCTACGCTTCGTTGTCACTCAAAATTTATTTAGTTTGTATTAATTTTTCCTAAAAAAAAAAACTACTTGATATGTGTTCAATATGTATTTAAAATGCTTGTTTTATGATTATAAACTCATTTTAGTTTTATTTTTTTTGAAAAGACTAAACTTCTTGGCGGATAAAAATGGCCCAATTATATAGAAATTAAAAATTATTTATTATAGCAAATAATTAGTTTGTATTTATTTTCCTAATAAAAAACTAATTTGAAGATAAAGTTAAAATTTTAAATATTTCAATCATACTTAGTTTTTTTACTTAGTTACTAATGGTAGAAAATAACTAATAAATGGTGCCACTTGTCATCATATAGTAGCTTCTCAGAGAGCACCTCCTTTGCTAGTGAGCACCTCCTTTTCTATACTTACATGTATATAGATATATAGATAGATATAGATTATAGATTATAGACATAGATTCACTGTTAGATACGTAAAACATTGCAGATTCTTGGATTATTTTGAATACAACTTATTTTGGACAATTCTACATACAAAATTTTCCTTCAATGTAGTATATCTCATGATCCTGATGATTGGGTTCCTTTTGTCATGCTTATTTTTACGCACCATTACCCAATCATTTCGACTACTATTTTATATATATATATATATATATATATATATCTAATTGTTCATTATTTGTTATAATTTTTTATTCATGGAAAATTCTATAATATGACAATAAGTGTACAAGTCTTACATAGAATAATTTTTTAAGAAATTCATACTTAGAAAATATTTAAACATGGTATCATATATTATTCAAATAATGAGGTAGTACTTGTCATCGTATTTGAATGTACATTTCACTAGTTAAATTCAATAATCGGTTAACCAAATTCAAAAACCTTAGTTCCGTTTTCAAATTCATTAACCCAATTCACGAATTTAGATAATCAATTTTTATCTGAAATTAAAATTCTTCAAAATTAACCAAATTTATTAACCGAATTGAATTCGAAATCGGTTTCAATTTTGAATAACCTAATACTTGCACACCTCTATCCCAACTTAATTCATTCATTTGTTTGAATAACTAATAAATTTAGATTTGAAATCCAAATCTACCCAAATCGCTCTATCCAAATACAATGTTAGCCTCATTTAGATATTCTCTCTTTTCTCCATATTTGAGCACAACACTTACAAGTGGCTTTACATTGGTTTCTTGATTTTGTTTTGAAATGGTATTGCGGTCGGAATGAATATAAATGACTTTTTTTTACTGAAGGGAAAAAGGTCGTATATCCCCCTCTTAACTTTCATATGTTACTGATAATGTCCATTGAATTTTTTGTGGCCAAATAGTGACTCAACTCCCAAAATCATCGATCAATACGTATTCCATCCATTTTGGACGTTAGGGTGGCCGTTAATTTAAAACACGTGAGAGGCGCATGAACTTTTAAAGGGTAGAATCCAAATGATAATGTATTTGCTTATTGGGTCAAATTAAAAGATTAAAAAACTTAGTGGGTCAAAATAGGAATTTTTTAAAAAGTTCATCCATGCTAGTGAGTCAAATTAAAAGTCATCAAAAAATTTTGGGTCAAACTGATGATTTAAAAAGTTTTCTCCGGATTCTTAGTTTGTCACCGCGGCTTGTTCATTCATAGCATTTTTCGGCGAATTTCGGCAATAAAACTGCGGGTATGTTATAACAAACGGAAAGACTTGGGTAGACCTGATTTTTGACCCCATTCATAGACTTTGTAGTGTGAATTAAATGTTATAGAATCTATGACATAAACTGATGTCTAAGTAAGATTTTATAAGATTTAATCTTGATTGCAGGGTTTACAGGTGGATCAAAGATCGGGTCTATATAAGTATTTTCCATAACAAAATGTTCCCTTAATCGACATTAACAAATTAAACCCATCCAGTAAAGCCCAGAAACTAAAAACATTCAAGTTCAACTGAACCAGTTTAATCTTTTAATTTGACCCAATAAGCAAATACCTGTCTCTTATACACATAGTAGATGTGTATAAGAGACAGAGGCAAAGCCATGAAAAAGATAATAGGCTCATCCTTGCACCAACTAAGTCCCTCTAGTTGAGCCAAAGGGTTTTACACAACAACCTCACTTTTGTACACTGTTATCCATCAATATCAATGCCAGTAGGTCTTGCTCTCGGGGTCATTACTCATTTCCTTATTGATTGCTATTATTAGTCTGCTATTATTTGCCTACTTTGACTAATTTTAGGGAAAGGGGATGAGGAAGGCATGGGAAGGCAGATGGGAGCAAGCGGGGAGGATCCCGAAAAGTGAGCGCAGAGGGTGATCAGACCAGCAAGGGAGGGGAGGGATTGTGGAGGAAGAGGAAAAAATGGTGGCAGTAGACGAGAAACAGGGTAGGAAAGATTGGTAGAGAGAGATGAAGGATTGTGGAGAAGGAGGAAGAGGCGGTGGCGATAGAAGAGAAGCGAGGTAGGGAAGATTGGTTAAAAAAATAGTAGGTAGAGTTTTGGGAGAGGTAGTCGTATTGAAGAGATTTTAGGGGGAAAAAGCAAAGAAAAAAATAGAAAATAAGAAAGAGAAAGAATTAATAATTATATAAGCTAATACAAATTGATGTCTATATAAACGTCATCTATATGACATAATTTACATACTAATGCACAGTTAATGATTAAAATGAACGAAAGGATGGATAATAAAAGTTAGGTGGATAATTTGTGAAAATGATCACTGGACCAACTCAAGACTCCATTGCTTACAAGTCCACTCAAAAAGTATTATTGTAATGCTAATCAAGGCTGGGTTTTTTTCTTGGCACGACAGACTTGTAGAATTCCAGCAATGGAGTCTTGAGTTGGTCCAGTGATCATTTTCACATTTCTCATTCAAAGTCTTCACCCCTAGAAAACAGAAACACAAATCACTCATTAGATGACTAGTTGACTTAATTTAATGCTATATTTTTATAGTTTAAGGCTACTCAAAAGTTTGCTTAATATGATTCTCACCATCTACAATAGGTTACATAAGTATAAATTTGTTTCTAATTCAACCCAAACTAGAATTATTATTTTTTCTTAAAATTTTTTGTCCTCGAGATTTAGATTTATTTGTTTAACTTTTTTCTTCACTTTGCCAGGCAATAAATGAGTTATGATTCTATACTCACAATCTCTCATATTTAAAGATGATATGAAAATTACAATTCATTTTAGAATTCAATTTCTTTTTTCCAGTGAATAATCCCATTTAAGACCAAGACAGAAAATTCATTCCAACTTGAAGACTTGAAGTACTTTTTCATTTCATGGCCTTGTCAATCTTAGTTGGGAATCAAACTAGGCTAATTTCTAGTATAGTATAGAAAATTCATTCGAACTTGAAGATTTGAAGCCTTTACCCATGACCAAGACAGAAAATTCATTCGGACTTGAAGACTTGAAGCCTTTACCCATGACTTGTACACTCCTTGTCATAGTATAGAATAGGCCAAGAGCCTAGTCTCATTTTGTGCAAGTATTGCTTATAAGCAGGGCCAAAAATTAGCTCTGGTGCGAGTATTTGCCATCGTTTTGTTCCTATGCTTGTGTTTTTTATTTTTATTTTTATAAGCATACACTAATTTGAAGAACATTTAAAAAGCATTATCATTTTCTTCTTATTGTAAATATAGCAAGTGAATATATTTACCTAATTGTAAGATTTGATTAGGCTAATTGATTTATCTTGATTGTAGGCTAATTGATTTACCTTGATTATAGGATCTATAGGTTAATTTTAGAATCTAGATTATTCTACACTTGCACATATATATATATATATATATATATATATAGATCTTATGTACTCTTGATATGATAATGAGAATAAACAATATATTTTTCTCTCTTTAACATGTTATTAGAGCTTTAGGCTCTATTATCTTTTTCATGGCTTGACCTTGTTGAGTCACTTTTTCATCCTCTAGTTTGGTGCATTAAAATTCCTAGACAGAGTTGTAGTGACAAACAACACAGTGGGTAATAATATAGAGATGAAGGCAGTTATCTCTGTTGTTATTCTAATGACTACAAAAATCACATAACACAAACTCAATGGAAGAAACTATTTGGATTGGAGTAAAACTGTGCAGGTGAATCTCCGTAGTATTTATAAAGATGATTATCTTATTGATGAACCACCATTAGATGATGTAGCAAAGAAGGCTTGGTTAAGAGAAGATGCAAGAATATTCTTGTAAATTTGAAATTCTATTGATGTCTAGATAATCGATTCTATTTGATTAATCGCTGTGAATTTGTTAAAGATCTTATGGATTACTTGGCTTTCTTGTATTCTAGTAAGGATAATTTCAATCTATATATGATATCTGTATACACATCTTATCATCCAAGAAAAGCTAGAAAGATATCTTACTGAATACATTATAGATTTTAAAAGACTGTATGAGGAGTTGAATGCTCTTAGATCTTGATACTAATATGAAAACTCAACAGTTTCAACGCGAGCAGATGGCTATTATGAGTTTTCTTGCAGGATTGCTATATGAGTTTGATGCTGCTCGATTACAGATTCTTTCCAGTCTAGAAATCTTTTCCCTCCGTGACATTTTCACTCGAATGTTATGAGTTAAGAGATCTCGACCTTCTCCTCCTAGTTTTATTAGTGCCCTTATGAGCCGAGATACTTTGAATAAGGCTGGTCGAGGAAAAACTAGTGGTAATCGATATAGACCTGGTCTTCAAGGTAGAGGGAATGCTGGTCATGGATAACATGACCAAAATCAACGTGTCTGTTATCATTGTTAAAAACCTGGTCACAACAAATTTACATGTTGGTTACTTCATGACAAATCTCAACAGCATTCTCAAATTACCAACTTTGTATCTCAAGAGAGTAACCATGAGTCTATAAAGCATTTATTTGTGGATAAATCCGTACTTGTTTCTGCTGATGAATTTGCTCACTTTACAAATATCAAACCTCACTAAAGCTAGCTATTCCATCTTCTCTTAATGAGTCAGGTAAATCTACTTCGTGTCTTGTATCATCTTTTAGCAAATAGGTCATTGATTCAGGTGTTACAGACCATATGATAGGTGATACAAGTATCCTTTCCTTTTTTAGTTCTCAAACAAATCTTCCAAGTGTTACTTAGTTAATGGATCAATGACTTTTGTTGTGGGTTTTGGAACAACCAATCCTTCAACATCTATCTTATTGTCATCTGTTTTGCGTTTGCCTAGTTTTTTGTTCAATCTACTTTCGGCCAATAAAATCACTCGATGCTCTCCATTGTTTTGTCTCATTTTTCCCTGATCATTATGCATTTCAGAATCTTATGACGAGAAAGATTATTGATAAAGACCATGAGTCTGACAGTCTTTATTTACTTGAAATTCCTTCAATAAAAGTGCCAAAATCCATTATATGTTCAAGCACCTTGACACCTCTTGAAGTTTACTATCGATTAGGGCATCATCCTTTATCTATTTTGAACAAATTATTTCCAAATTTTCAAAATTTATCCCATTTAGATTGTGAGCCAAGCCAGTTTTCCAAACATCATTGTGTCTTTTATTTGCCTAAGGCCAATCAACAAGTTGTGTCCCTTTTTAAATTAGTACATTATGATGTTTAGAGTCCTTGTCCAATAGTTTCCAAATCTAGTTTTACGTATTTTGTCACTTTGTTGATGACTATTCTCGTGTTACTCTGTTATATTTAATGAAATATATCATAATTAGTCAACATCTTTTGTTCCTTTTGTGCCAAAATAAAAATACAATGCGTTAATGTTTTCGTGCACACTTTAAAAGTGATAATGCAAAAGAGAATTTTTCTCATCCTTTTGATTCCTACATGTCAGAAAATGGAATTCTTCACCAATTTTGATGTGTTGACACATCACCCAAAATGGTGTTACCGAAAAAAAATAGACACTTATTAAAAGTTGCTAGAGCTTTAGTTTTTGTACTAGTGCTTTTGTGGGCTTAGGAGCACTCCTAAAGCTTTTGTATTCTTCTCATATAGTAAAATTTTGCTCGCCTTCGCCCGTGGACGTAGGTCTTTCGACCGAACCACGTAAATCTGGTGTCTCTTTTATTTTCTCTATCTATTATTTTGTTATCATTTGTTTCGGATTAGTCTCGGGACACTTCCTAACAAACTGGAATCAGAGACGGGGACCCGAGTTAAGCCGATTTGATGGTAACGAGGTTTATACACATGAGAAATTTTGAATCATGGGTTACTCGTTGGCAAGTAATTTCTTCTTGGTATTGGCCATTTTGTTACTTACTCTTCTTTGTGTATTGGACGTTTGAGCTTCCGAGTCGTCCGTTTGGTAATTGTGAAGAGTTTTGTTGGGCCTATTTTGTGGATGAGAGCTCCGAGTCGTCCGTTTGGTATTTGTGAAGAGTTTTGTTGGGCCTATTTTGTGGATGAAGAGTGGGCTTGCGCTGAGTACAAATTTGGGACTTTGTTGGAGAAGGTGGAGTAGTGTCGATCCATTTGTGAATCGAGAATTTGGGCTATTACGCTTTTGTGGAGAAGGTGGAGAATTTCGTTTTGTGAAGATTTACCATTTTAGAGGATTTATTATGCGATACAAGTCAAGGTGGAGATTTGTTGGGTATGCCTTGTATCTTTTGTTTTGTCACACATTGGTTTGGGAAGAGTAAGATCTCCCACCCAATGTTATAAATTAATACACATCTTAATTAATGTTTTAAGTGCACGAAGCCAAGAGAGCTTTAGTGGGCTTTCAGGGCTTTTATGGCCATCTAGCCTTTTGTTTTATTTGAGGTTCTCTTGTGCTTTTGTTATAATGGTGCCTATAGCCCATTTTGTGGAGGTCTCTCCAAATTTGTAATCCTCTTTAATTAGTGGATGTTTTCCCCTTCGCCCGTGGATGTAGGTCTTTTGACCGAATCACGTAAATCTTGTGTCTTTTATTGTTATATTTCTCTTTATTTATATTCGTTATTATTTTCAAGAGCTTATTAAGTGATTTTCGCAAATACTCGGGGTTCCGCTCCTAACAGTAATCACTAATTTGTGTCAAATATGTCACAACTAATTAATCAGTATCTTTGTATAGTAGCAATATTATTGTTTGATTTTGTTTATCTGCAATGCACTGTCTTGAAGATATTTCATTCTTTGCCCATTGTTATTAATGAATAAATGAAGCTTTTATCAGTTACGCTTAAGGGTGTTGGGTAATTAATTAGTGAAGAGTCATATAAACTCACGGATGATAAGTCAATTTTATAAAAATTGGACTGATGAATGAAAATGGTAATTGTAAACCGATGAGTCATTTATTATACGTCTATTTTTTTTTAAAAAAAATCCATTCATTATGTTGTGTAAATCTCATTCTTTTCTCATTGTTATTATTGAAAAATTGAAACTTTTATTAGCTAAACTTAAGGGTGTTTTTAATTGATAAGTAAAGAGTCATTTAATTTAATTGATGTATGAACAGTCAAAATTTTAATTAAATATTGAATGAATGGATGGATAGTCACTCAAATTGATGAGTGAATTAATTGTTTGACTATATTTATTTGCATGCATGCTTCCAATCATGACCAATTAGAAGAAACAATATACAGGTGCCGATGATGGTTCTAAAGTATCAGTACGTCTTTTATATAAACAAGGTGAGGATAAGTTCTCCAAATCCTTTCTCTCAAAACATAAATTTGTGCCAAATGGATTTGAAAGGATAACAACTCATCCCCTACTCAATTTGAAGCCAACAAGGACTTCATAACATGAAATCCACTGCAGACGATTTTTAGAAGATGTAAATAATTTCATTAGAAAAAGTAAACGAGTCCAGGGTTTAAATTTCTTTATGGTAGTACCCTGGTTGACTTCAGCTTTACTAATCCTAAAAATTGATCACTGATCCAATTTGAGTACCTCCACAGGATAGACCTCAACAGAAAACTGCCCCTCTATGCCTTGCGGTAATGATTCCTCTGGCATTTATTTTCATTTCATCCCCTAAAAGTGTTTATATATCATGTAATTTAATATTTTTTACTCTAATCAACCTATAGTTTACATATTGTAAATTATGTATACTTTTATATATTGCTCTTGTAGCTATAACTTAAGCATACTGTTATAATTGTCACCTCACAATATATATTCGTAGGTACCTAATCTCGCGCATAATATCACAACTAGTATATAGATATATATAGATAGATAGATGATATCTATAATATTCAACCTATAAATAAAATAATATTAGTAGTAATAATTAAATGAAACTTTCACTAAATAAAGACAAACAAAACTAAGTAACTATATTCATAACTTCTACAATACCATATACTAAAACTTTAAAAAAAATCAAATAAGGAACATAATCGTTGACGTACAAATAAACTTGTTATGTTGTTGTCTTATAAAACTTGATTGTTGAATATTATTTACTATCCACTGAATTGAAGTATTTAATCACAAATGCTTATTTCATATGTATGACAAATTTTCAAAATTTGTGTTTGTTTAATAAAATCATTTTTGAAAGATTACATAGTAAATTTTAAGAAAATAAATTTTTTTGTGAAATTATAAGATCACAATCTCAATAAGTATTTAATTCCAGCAAAGATTTTTATATATCAAAATATTTAAAGTAACTTATTTTAATTAATAAATTCAGTAATCCGTTAACCACATTCAAAAAATAATATAGTATTGTTATTTATATATCGTTACTATGAATCATTTGTAAAAAATAAAAACTCTAAAAAGCTTGTCAAAGTCTCAATTTATATATCTTTTTGAACATTAATAAATCCAAAATAAATACCAAAAACATAAAAAAATAATGTACATATAATTAACATCTGTTAGTTTTTCTTTCAAAGTGTATCAAGAACTAATTAATTGGGGTATAAACATTTTGAACTAAGAACACCAAAAAAAAAAAAGGCATACATACTCCACCATTTAGTGAATAATTACAAAATTGGTATTAGAAGCACAAAAATTCTAGGATCTCTAACAATCAAGATATCAATAATTGAAAATACCATTAAAAAAAATCATCTAGGAGAGCAATATTGAATCTAGAATCATTAAAAAAAAAAGCTCTAGAAGCAAAGAATTAGAGTGAAGGATTATTATTTGTTCGGTGGAATGAATCAAAGAGTAAGAAATATTTTTCTTAAAAAAACTTAAAAGAAGCAATCTGGATATAAATGAAAATTTTTATAAGATTGGAGTAATAGTTAATTTTAGGGTTAATTTCACTTTAACTTATTATGGTCCTTTACTTTAGTAAACGTTATTTTTTAGGTATACAAAGTCCTGAACTAATAGTCAAATCTAATGGCATTTAATTTTTATTAAAAAGGACATTTTTAACCTCAAATTATTGATGTGTGGAAAAGTTTTTCCCTGACACCTAAAATAGTTTATTATCTGTCCTATAAATAGAGGTTGATGCATTTTGAGACACGGTGATCAAAGATTAAAAGGTTTTGAATAGGTTTTGAATCATGTCAACAAAATGAGAGAAAGGAAAAATGAATGAGGTAAAAATTTAAAGAAAAAATAGAGAATGGGAAGTGATACAATTAGTTCTATATAAATTTTAAAAATTTTGAAAAAATTAAGGGGGAATAACTATGGGAAGAGGAGGATAGGGAGTAAGTGTGAGGGATAAGTGATAAAGATGGTAAATTTGAGGTATGTGATTAAGGGAGAGAAGAAAAGGTATGAGAAAAAAAATTGTAGGAGGAACTGAAAAAACCCGTACTACAGGTAAAGTATATTCAAATAAATAAATATATATTTTTTAACTTATATATAAATAATATAACTTTATATTTGACATGCATTGTAAATAATTGGTACTTATATAGTGATCCATAATATTTAGTATTGTATTTTTTTTGGGAATAAATCAATTTAAGAGGTAGGTTATATAATAATAATATGAGGGTCTTGAATAAATAGTATATGATAGTTAAAGATAATATTTAAGTATTAATTTTTCTTTCTACATTGCTTTCTCTTTATAGGTAGTTCAACACTTTCCATACTTTCTTTTTCTTTTTTTTACATAATTTTTCTTAAAATTCTCTTTATAATATAATTATTTTATGATAAAAATACAAAAATATGATAACATTATTTATTATAAAGCACACATACGAGTGTAAAAAAATCGTTAGTATAATTATAATGTGAATATCTTAAATAATAGTTGTAGCTAAGCGTAACATCTATGCATTAATATGAATCAAATGGTTAACTAAGTATTTTATTTTTACTTTTTACTATGTAATATGTAGAATTGTTATAAGGATAAGATATAAGTAAATAATTTGAATTTAGATGGTAACTAAAGTATTTTATCTTTTACTTTTACTAATTAGTATGCAGATTTCCTATTATACTCGCCACTTGTCATCATATAATAATTTCTCAGTAAACACTCCCTTTGCTTTACTATATATATAGCTATATATATAGATATATAGACTAGCAAGAAATCCCATGCCATGCACGGGTAAACATGCAAATAACTTGTAAAATAAAATAATTAAACAAATAAAGTTAACAAAATTAACAATATTTGTAATAAATGTATATATTATGAATTTTTTCACTATTTAGTTTTTATTTATATAGATGATATATGTAATAGTTGGTTTTCATGATATCTAAAGTTGTTGACATTATCAATTGTTTGTATACTAGATATGTAATTAACTATAGATATTATTTCTCATTTCATATATATTATTTATGTGTGTGTTAAGTATAAATGAATTTTTTTTTAATCAGTTTTTGAAATCTGATAAGAATGTTTGAATAATTGAATAATTAATTAAAAGTTGGTGACCTATTCACTTGATTAATGAGTTTGTCAAATCTTATAATCAGTATAATCATTTAATCGTACTGAATGATTTGGACTAAGATATAAGTTTTGTAATTTTTTTATAGAATTGTTCAATTTTTAGTACTTTAATGTGATTATTGAGTTTAAAAGCATATTGGTATTTTTATAAATTAAATTGACATTATCATACTTTTTTTTTTTTTGGTCCTAACTTTTACATTTGTCGATCAATATTTTACATTTTAAAAAATAGTACAATGATCAATTGAAAATTCATAGTTAACAGGCTTGCTAGTGCTGTTGGTTCTAGAAACAATAATATAGTTATTTCTTATGGATATTTCTCAATTACATAGAAGATTTTTTCGTCAATTAAATAATAGTGCTGAATCAAAATTTAACAATACAAACAAATAAATTTAAATATAAGAATAGGAAATGTATGAACAAAATTTACATGAAAATATTAGAGATAATTGGAAATTTTATCCCTCAATAAGATATTATTGTTTCTATAACCAACAGCACTAGCACTCTATCTTATACATTTATTTGTTTGTATTGAAGTCCCTCAAGTGATGTTTATGTGCGTGTGTGTTTTTATCAAATAAGTCATTTAGGCATGATAATTAAAAAAAAATGAAGGTACAAAAAATAAGAAAAATACAAGCTATATTTTGGATTATGAAAATACTTGAGGGACATAAAAATTATGAACATGTTTAGTGGGCTTATATGTGATTAAAACAGTTTAAGGACAAAAGGAGTTAAAATATAATTTGAGCGATCTCTATGAGATTTTAAAAATAGTTCAAGGATTAAATTTGCAATTCTTCCTAATCAAGTTTTGATAAAAGTATTGTAATTGAGTTGCAATAATGAAATTACTCATACTTAGACAACAAAATGCAACTCATTGGCTAATATACTTCTCCTATAACCTATTGGTTATGGGTTCGAGGCACTAAGAGGTTAGGGGGAGTGTGGTGGATTTTTTTTTTTTTAAAAATACTCATACGTCAATATTTTAAACATTTTTTGCCAAATATATTAAGAATAAACCTTAAACATTATATCCATAAATTATTCTTCAAATAAATATTATATAAATTAGAATTTTGTGTTTGACATGTATTATAAATAATTGATACTTATATAATGGTGTATAACATTTAGTTTTATAATAACTCTTTTAGGGAAAAAAACAATTATAAGAGGTAGGTTACATAATATGAAGGTGTTGAATAAATAAAAATAGTTATGAATAGATTCTAGATAATTAATTTCAATTCAAATGGTCAAGTAAATATTTCATTTTTTACTTTTACTATTTTATATGCAAATATCCTTATATTTTCCACTTATCAAGATTTTAGAGATTTTCACAAACAACCATTCTCCTATACTATAATAGCTTGAAAACCATGTGCTATGCTAGGAAAGATTAGAAAAGAAAATATTTATATACATATATACCATTGTATTGTAAAATAGCATATATAGATGTGTGTGTAATTTTTATAATAAAATGATTTTAGTGAAATAGTAATGATGGCTTAAAACTTTTAGTAATTAAACCAAATAAAACCAAGAAACAATATAAAAAGATTTTACAATGCCATAAACTAAAGGAATGAACATGATTTAGGAACATGATTATTGAATTTAATTGAATTTTTTATGTTTCTTTATTATTGAAATTAAATTTAAAAGGTAATTACATTTTGAAAATTAGATACGTATATGAAGTAACAATTTGAAAATCAATGAACCTAATAGTGTGTGTGTCTATATATATATATATATATATATATAAATATAGTCAAAAAAATTAAGATATCAAATCCATAGTTTGCCAGTGATAGATAGACAAAAAAAAAATAAAAATAATATTAATCGCAATATTTTTTCGTAACTTCTCACAAACATAACATTTGGCTTTAACATATTGTATAGACTCCATTTTATCTACTAGAACTAGTATTCATCCTGTGCTACTTCTATTATTCATAGGATATTTCTTTTTAAAATTATGTCAATTTTCAAAATAATTTGTGAAGATTACACAATAAAAAGAAAGTTGGAGTTATTTTCTAGATTAGGAAATAAAAAGAACACTTATAGCAAACAAAACAAGGAGGACCTAGGAGTTGAACTCTAGGGAGACAAAAACTATATATATTTATATACATACTTAGGGAGATAGTTTTATAATTTTTACAAAATTTTAGGGGGTAAAGTCAAATTTTTTAAGAGTGATATTGAAATTTTTATAAAATATCAAGAAAAATAATATATTTTCATAACTCTTGGGGAATAAAACTATATAAATTAATACATATGGACCAAATTTTATATTCTATAATTTTTTTTTTTGGGAAGGGGCAAAGTCTAATTTTTATAATAGTGTAATAATAATCTAAACAATTTTAAGGAAAAATTATAACTTTAAAAATAGTGTAAGGGCATCTGCCCCACCCCCAATGACCTTCCCATGAATCAAAATCATGCATGCTTGTAAATGGATAAGATATACTATTAAAATTATTTTTAAATATAATATAATAGCATCATCATTTAAAAATAACGTTGAAAGTATTTGCAAAAAATAAATAATTTTAAAACTTAGTTATCTTTTTACAATATAGAATATTATTATGTTTTTGATAAAAAAAATTCTTTCTTCAATGTAATCAGATCTTATGGATGATGTTACTCACATACAATTAGATTAAATGTGTTTTTATTAATAAAAGTTATTTGTGACAACCCTTTACATATTATAGGTCTAAATATTTTTAAATTATAGGTTATTATAAATAACATCATTTTAACTTGCCATTTAATGTTAATAATTATAAGAAGTATATGTGCTAAAAGTAATATTTTTAATTAATAAAAGTAGTTAAAGATTAGATTTAGGTGAGTAATTTGAATTTGCATAGTAAATCAAATAATTCATCTTTTACTTCCTTTATTTACTTAGATTTATTGTATTTTTACCTCGCCAACCGCTTGTCATCCTCTAGTTGCATCTCAATAAACACCTATTCTCGTATACTATATATATACTAGCTTAAAATCCCGTACTATGCACAGAAAGATAAATATATTTATTTTTTATATTAAAATAATGTTAGTAAGATAATGATATTACGTGAAACTTTTAATAATTAAATCAAATAAATGACAAAAGCTATTTTAGTATTTTATTTATTTTTATTTTTGAAAACCTCAAACATAATAAATAACAAAAAATTAAGTATATCATAATAAAAGATAATTAAGGGACATCATTGTTGAGTATGTACTTGAATTCGTTATATATTTAATCCAACACAAATTGATTAAAATGCAATTAACTACGTTTATTATTACTTAAGAATTACTTGTGATTTTTGTATGATAACAACGATATTATCCCTAGTTTGGATATGTATTTTGTTTTAAAAAAATCATATATGATATGTTAAGTACAATGGAACAATTAAGAAGCAGTTTGTTTAAATTGCTAATTCTTTGTGTGTATTTATTTTTAGTCAAATACTATTTTGTAGTTATCAAGATAAAGAGTTATCTAGTTTGTTTGGTGTTAAAAGGTACTATATTTTAGTTAATCAGTGATCCATAGATAAAATTAAGTATCTATTGATATTTTGCTATACTATATAGTATAAATAGAAATAGATAAATAAAAATATATAATAAAAGGTTTAAAAAATTGACAAATATGTTGTTATCTAAAGTGTTTTTAAAATTATTTTTTTTAAATTTAGATTTAATAAGGTAAGAGAAAAATTTGTATCATGAACACATAATATCATGTCAAAAAAATTAAAAGAAAAATACTAATAAATAAATTTCGAGATTGCTTTCTAAATTAATAATACCGTTTAACAAAATTAGCATGATTCATGCACCTCTTAAGCAAAATAATTTTTTTTTTCAATTATGAAACTTAAATCTTATGTAGCAGACAATCATTGTTAAAATTACTATCAGATTGACCAATAAATAAAACTTTTACGTCCTATTTTTATATTCAGTAAGTCTTCATTCATTATAATTTCAATATAATTTAACATCATCACGGCTCATTGAAAAATTTTGTCATTGCAGATCATTGAAAATTTTTTATCATTGCTTATATCTCATTGACACTTTAAATCCTTTTATACTTATATTTGGTAGATAAAGTATCTACACTCTCTAGGCCCTAGGCCCATCCCAAACACTTGGGGTCTTGCACTTACATGTATCATTATCCCAATTTAGACATTGACACTAATAATAATGATCCAATACATGTACGTGTAAGTAAGTAGAGTTTTATCTACGTGCGTAGCGGATAGTATTAATTTGTAAACCCAAAAGAATAAAAACTGCAACTAAGAAATTTTTAACAAAACTCTAGGTTAAAACATTTTAATTAATGATTTGGTATTTTAAATGAAGATTCACATAAACAAATACCTTAGCAATATGGGTAACAATTACAAATGTTTAGTAATATACTTCCTCTAAATATCTATTATACTTCCTAAGGAAAATAGAAAAAAAAAAAGAATGATAAGATAAGAAAATTAAGTAGAATAAAAAGTAATTACTGTGTGATAAAAAAATATTATTGACCACAATAAAAATGATTATGTCTATTTTTCACCTATTATAAAAAAATAACAAAAATTCTCCATAAGAAAGTAGTGAAATCTATCGAATGAAAAAGACAAAAGTATATTGAAATATATTATCAAAATTATATTGAACTATCCCAAATAATTTGTCACATTTGACATTTTTTGGTCAATAGCTCAAGTTTTCAATATTTAATCTCTAGATAGATTAAGAGACACCTTTTCTTTTCTTATGCGGTAATATTTGATATAAATTTAACTTCTGTGAAATAATTTCATAAAAAATCAAATAAATTTATGTGAATTCTTGATTACAAAATTGATCTGTATGACCATAAAAATTAAACTGTGACAAAATAAATGGGACAGAAAGAATACTAAATGCTATTATAATCATATTAATGTAATACAACTTGTTGAAGAAGAAACATGAACACTATACTAATTAATTGGTGATGTAAGCGGACAGAGAGAATACGAAATAATATCATAATCATATTAATTTAATACGATGAAGAAAATACATGAATGCTATACTGATTAATTGGTGATGTATGATTAGAATACCTTATGGATTTTTTTTTAGGGTCACTATACCTTTTGTTGACAATATCTACAGTGGCAATGTCCTGTAGTACCATGGTTACACATTTATTCAACTAAACTGGAGTAAATGAATAAGAAAAGATTAAATTTTCTATTGAAAGCTTTGTCAATCATCTCCTTGATACTACATTATTAATCTCTAGCACAAATGACCAACTTGTAGAATAAATTACAACTGAAACGAAAACCTCATTGCTGCAACGTAAGATGATGACTGCCTCCTTTGAGGTCTTGATGGTTAGACCTTGAGCAAAGCATTGAAAAAAGGTCCTGTCATCATGAAACACAAAAGTAATGTAACGAGGAAATATATATAAGAAAGTAGGGGCGGAGTCAGGATCCTGATGTTAAGGGGGCAACGATTTTGAAGGGCACTTAGCAATCATTTAAGTTAAAGTAATTTTCTTAGATTATAAATAGTTTACATATAATTATCGAATCTGATGGTAGTTGTCCTAATATATTTTGAAATAAAAAATATATTACTAATATAGACTATTTTTGCAATTGAAAAAATAACATATTTTATAATATGTACTTGAAAAATGAATTTAAAATAAAAATTATGCATCCATTTTATGTACTAAACATCAAAAGTCCTTGGTATTTTTATATTTTCAAGTGAGATTTATTTTTAATCTTAAATATGCCATTATTTTTAATTCTATAATTTAATGAATTCAATTTTTTAGGGGGCAATGTAAAGAAAAAGATAAAATTGACAAATTTTAAGAAGTACAATTAGAAGAAATATAAAAAAATTTAACCACATTTGAGGTGAGAAGGGGCATTCAAAGTGATGTCCCATAATTGTCTTTTATTATGGATTTAATTACTGATATATAGTGGTCATGAAACTTCAAAGCAATGTAATGAGGATATGTCTAAATATATAATGGTAGTTAGGTTAAAGTTTGAATTTCTATGTCAAATTAAACCGGTAAATAAAGTGATTAAACGCGTCTTGAAGACAAACACTTAGATGATAAAATTTACCTTTTAATTTTTATTTCAAAATGATGTTTGTTAAATGAATTTGAATGAATTTTAAAGGTTTAAGATATTGATACGTAGAATTTGAAAGTAAAAGATCACATTCTACAATCTGATATTTAGAGTCCAAACATGAATAGGATACAAAATTGAAACCTATAGTTAGTGATTGGTTAGTAGTGAAAGTCAAAAGTTGGGAAAATATAGAGTTATAACATGTTACAAATTGCAAATAGATAAGTTAGGCAAATGAATACTCTGATAAGTTATGGTTGTTCTTATTTTGATCAATTATATTTTTATTTTTTCCCTAAATTGTTTAAAAAAGCGATAAAAAATGGTAACATATAAATTAAGTTTAAGAGTTAGTGAAAATATTTTTATAATATGCATTTTATCTTATAAAAAGACCCTAATAACATACTATCAATTTTAAAAATTTGCAATAAACATATGGGATGTGATATAAGCAGGTTATATATTAACTTTTAATAGTTAAGTAAATAAAGGCAAAAAAAAGTAATACATTGTTGATATAAAGTAAATAATAAAAATAAGGAACGTACAATTGTTGATATAAAGTCACATTTTTTTGCTACCGGTATAACAAGTTTAAAGTAAACATAAAAGACAATTATTTGTTGTACAATAATAACAACATTATCTTTGGCACGAATCAGTTATCTTTTATTTAAAGAAAATAAAATCTATCATCTGTTATGTTCATACAAAATTAGAGGATTAAACTATTAATTCTTTTAGGAACTTATTTTGTGGATATAAATAGTTAAATAAAGCAATTAATAACTATTTATTATTGTCAATTAATTAGTTTATATTTATATTATTAGATCAAAATCCACTTGATAATTATGAAAATATAAGCAAATTTTGAATATTCAAAATTCACTTTTCTTTTTTTGGAAACCACTCCTCCTCTTGCCCTCTAGTGACTCGAAACCATAGCCAATAGGTCATAGGGCAAACATCTTACCATCTAATCTGCACTTCGTTTTCACTCAAAATTTATTTAGTTTGTATTAATTTTTCCTAATAAAAAACTACTTGACATGTGTTCAATATGTATTTAAAATACTTGTTTTATGACTATAAACTCATTTATTTATTTTTTTGAAATAGACTAAACTTCTTGGCAGATATAAATGGCCCGACTATATAGAAATTAAAAATTATTCATTATCGCAAATAATTAGTTTGTATCTATTTTCTTAATAAAAAACTAATTTGAAGATAAAGTTAAAATTTTGAATATTTCAATCATACTTAGTTTTTTTACGTAGTTACTAATGGTAGAAAATGACTAATAAATGGTGCCACTTGTCATCATGTATCAGTTGCTTCTTAGTAAGCACCCTTTTTGCTATACTATGTATATAGATAGATAGATAGATATAGATTCACTGTTAGATACGTAAAACATTGCAGATTCTTGGATTATTTTGAATACAACTTATTTTGGACAATTCTACATACAAACTTTTCCTTCAATGTAGTATATCTCATGATCCTGATGATTGGGTTCCTTTTGTCATGCTTATTTTTACGCACCATTACCCAATCATTTCGACTACTATTTTATATATATATATATATATATATATATATTAATTGTTCATTATTTGTTATAATTTTTTATTCATGGAAAAAAATAAAAAATACTTTTCATTTTGTTTTTTAAATATTTTCTAAGTATGAATTTCTTAAAAAATTATTCTATGTAAGGTAACTATGAAAATTTATGATGCTATTTGTAATTTTCATAAAAATTATGCGATAATATTTCATATATTTAATATTACTTAATCCAAAATTTTCCTAAACACATGAGTTAGAAGGTGATATACAGTTAACATGGTATCATATATTATTCAAATAATGAGGTAGTACTTGTCATCGTATTTGAATGTACATTTCACTAGTTAAATTCAATAATCGGTTAACCAAATTCAAAAACCTTAGTTCCGTTTTCAAATTCATTAACCCAATTCACGAATTTAGATAATCAATTTTTATCTGAAATTAAAATTCTTCAAAATTAACCAAATTTATTAACCGAATTGAATTCGAAATCGGTTTCAATTTTGAATAACCTAATACTTGCACACCTCTATCCCAACTTAATTCATTCATTTGTTTGAATAACTAATAAATTTAGATTTGAAATCCAAATCTACCCAAATCGCTCTATCCAAATACAATGTTAGCCTCATTTAGATATTCTCTCTTTTCTCCATATTTGAGCACAACACTTACAAGTGGCTTTACATTGGTTTCTTGATTTTGTTTTGAACATGGTATTGCGGTCGGAATGAATATAAATGACTTTTTTTCTATAATATATATATATATATATATATTTGCAAGTGTAGAATAATGTCCATTGAATTATTTGTGGCCAAATAGTGACTCAACTCCCAAAATCATCGATCAATACGTATTCCATCCATTTTGGACGTTAGATTGGCCGTTAATTTAAAACACGTGAGAGGCGCATGAACTTTTAAAGGGTAGAATCCAAATGATAAGTGTATTTGCTTATTGGGTCAAATTAAAAGATTAAAAAACTTAGTGGGTCAAAATAGGAATTTAGAAAAAGTTCAGAGATGCTATAAGAGTCAAATTAAAAGTCATTTAAATCATTGACTCACTACAAACTGATGATTTAAAAAGTTTTCTCCGGATTCTTAGTTTGTCACCTTGTTCATTCATAGCATTTTTCGAATTTCGCAATAAACTGCGGGTATGTTATAACAAACGGAAAGACTTGGGTAGACGATTTTTGACCCCATTCATAGACTTTCTAAGTGTTTGTCTTCAAGACGCGTTTAATCACTTTATTTGCCGGTTGTAATTTGACATCTGTTCAAACTTATACACATAACTAGATGTTTATAGGTGGATCAAAGATCGGGTCTATATAAGTATTTTCCATAACAAAATGTTCCCTTAATCGACATTAACAAATTAAACCCATCCAGTAAAGCCCAGAAACTAAAAACATTCAAGTTCAACTGAACCAGTTTAATCTTTGATTATTAAGATTTTTGAGAAATATTGTATCTTTGCTAATGGTGGATGCACCAAGGAAACATGCTGTAATGGCAATTGGAGTGGCCTTGGGCTACAACGGCAAGTTATGTGAGGCTGCTTGTTTGTTGAAGTTTGTGATTCAGATTCAGATTTAATTGCTTATACACATGACCGTGTGCCATCAAGAGACAGGGTCTATATCGAGAGAAAAGTGAGCGCAGAGGGTGATCAGACCAGCAAGGGAGGGGAGGGATTGTGGAGGAAGAGGAAAAATGGTGGCAGTAGACGAGAAACAGGGTAGGAAAGATTGGTAGAGAGAGATGAAGGATTGTGGAGAAGGAGGAAGAGGCGGTGGCGATAGAAGAGAAGCGAGGTAGGGAAGATTGGTTAAAAAAATAGTAGGTAGAGTTTTGGGGAGAGGTAGTCGTATTGAAGAGATTTTAGGGGGGGAAAAAGCAAAGAAAAAAAAATAGAAAATAAGAAAGAGAAAGAATGGTTAATTATAGTAGCTGAACAAATTTACCCTTTTAAACGTCATCTATATGACATAATTTACATACTAATGCCTCAGTTAATGATTAAAATGAACGAAAGGATGGATAATAAAAGTTAGGTGGATAATTTCAGTGACACATGAAAGTTAAAGGGGTGTGTGGCCTTTTGCTCTAAACGAAAAATGGAAGTAAAATTTTAGACGTGAGAAGACCCCACTAAGTACAGTACAAGTCCACTCAAAAAAGTATTATTGTAATGCTAATCAAGGCTGGGTTTTTTTCTTGGCACGACAGACTTGTAGAATTCCAGCAATGGAGTCTTGAGTTGGTCCAGTGATCATTTTCACATTTCTCATTCAAAGTCTTCACCCCTAGAAAACAGAAACACAAATCACTCATTAGATGACTAGTTGACATAATTTAATGCTATATTTTTATAGTTTAAGGCTACTCAAAAGTTTGCTTAATATGATTCTCACTATCTACAATAGGTTACACAAGTATAAATTTGTTTCTAATTCAACCCAAACTAGAATTATTATTTTTTCTTAAAATTTTTTGTCCTCGAGATTTAGATTTATTTGTTTAACTTTTTTCTTCACTTTGCCAGGCAATAAATGAGTTATGATTCTATACTCACAATCTCTCATATTTAAAGATGATATGAAAATTACAATTCATTTTAGAATTCAATTTCTTTTTTCCAGTGAATAATCCCATTTAAGACAACAAGACAGAAAATTCATTCCAACTTGAAGACTTGAAGTACTTTTTCATTTCATGGCCTTGTCAATCTTAGTTGGGAATCAAACTAGGCTAATTTCTAGTATAGTATAGAAAATTCATTCGAACTTGAAGATTTGAAGCCTTTACCCATGACCAAGACAGAAAATTCATTCGGACTTGAAGACTTGAAGCCTTTACCCATGACTTGTACACTCCTTGTCATAGTATAGAATACACATCTAAATCTAGTCTCATTTTGTGCAAGTATTGCTTATAAGCAGGGCCAAAAATTAGCTCTGGTGCGAGTATTTGCCATCGTTTTGTTCCTATGCTTGTGTTTTTTATTTTTATTTTTATAAGCATACACTAATTTGAAGAACATTTAAAAAGCATTATCATTTTCTTCTTATTGTAAATATAGCAAGTGAATATATTTACCTAATTGTAAGATTTGATTAGGCTAATTGATTTATCTTGATTGTAGGCTAATTGATTTACCTTGATTATATGGATCTAAGGTTAATTTTAGAATCTAGATTATTCTACACTTGCACATATATATATATATATATATATATAGATCTTATGTACTCTTGATATGATAATGAGAATAAACAATATATTTTTCTCTCTTTAACATGTTATTAGAGCTTTAGGCTCTATTATCTTTTTCATGGCTTGACCTTGTTGAGTCACTTTTTCAGAGAAAAACATGGGATGCATTAAAATTCCTAGACAGAGTTGTTCCTCAAACAACACAGTGGGTAATAATATAGAGATGAAGGCGTTATCTCTGTTGTTATTCTAATGACTACAAAAATCACATAACACAAACTCAATGGAAGAAACTATTTGGATTGGAGTAAAACTGTGCAGGTGAATCTCCGTAGTATTTATAAAGATGATTATCTTATTGATGAACCACGATTAGATGATGTAGCAAAGAAGGCTTGGTTAAGAGAAGATGCAAGAATATTCTTGTAAATTTGAAATTCTATTGATGTCTAGATAATCGATATTGATTAATCGCTGTGAATTTGTTAAAGATCTTATGGATTACTTGGCTTTCTTGTATTCTAGTAAGGATAATTTTAATCATATATATGATATTTGTAAGGAGTTTATCATCCAGAAAAGCTAGAAAGATATCTTACTGAATACTTTATAGATTTTAAACGGGTGTATGAGGAGTTGAATGCTCTTCTTCTCTTGAGTAAATATGAAAACTCAACAGTTTCAACGCGAGCAGATGGCTATTATGAGTTTTCTTGCAGGATTGCTATATGAGTTTGATGCTGCTCGAATACAGATTCTTTCCAGTCTAGAAATCTTCTTCCTCCGTGACATTTTCACTCGAATGTTATGAGTTAAGAGATCTCGACCTTTTCCTCCTAGTTTTATTAGTGCCCTTATGAGCCGAGATACTTTGAATAAGGCTGGTCGAGGAAAAACTAGAGCTCCCTTGAGAAATTCAAAGTATCTGTTATCATTGTTAAAAACCTGGTCACAACAAATTTACATGTTGGTTACTTCATGACAAATCTCAACAGCATTCTCAAATTACCAACTTTGTATCTCAAGAGAGTAACCATGAGTCTATAAAGCATTTATTTGTGGATAAATCCGTACTTGTTTCTGCTGATGAATTTGCTCACTTTACCGAATATCAAACCTCACTAAAGCTAGCTATTCCATCTTCTCTTAATGAGTCAAGTAAATCTACTTCGTGTCTTGTATCATCTTTTAGCAAATAGGTCATTGATTCAGGTGTTACAGACCATATGACAGGTGTTACAGACCATATGACAGGTGATACAACTATCCTTTTCTCTTTTAGTTCTCAAACAAATCTTCCAAGTGTTACTTAGTTAATGGATCAATGACTTTTGTTGTGGGTTTTGGAACAACCAATCCTTCAACATCTATCTTATTGTCATCTGTTTTGCGTTTACCTAGGAAAGTTACTTTCTCACTTTGCCAATAAAATCACTCGTGCTCTCCATTGTTTTGTCTCATTTTTCCCTGATCATTAGATGTTTAGAATCTTTGACTTCCAAGTTTCAATAAAGACCATGAGTCTGTGTCTTTATTTACTTGAAATTCCTTCAATAAAAGTGCCAAAATCCATTGTATGTTCAAGCACCTTGACACCTCTTGAAGTTTACTATCGATTAGGGCATCATCCTTTGTCTATTTTGAACAAGTTATTTCCAAATTTTCAAAATTTATCCCATTTAGATTGTGAGACAAGCCAGTTTGCCAAACATCATTGTGTCTTTTATTTGCCTAAGGCCAATCAACAAGTTGTGTCCCTTTTTAAATTAGTACATTATGATGCTTAGAGTCCTTGTCCAATAGTTTCCAAATCTAGTTTTAGGTATTTTGTCACTTTGTTGATGACTATTCTCGTGTTACTCTGTTATATTTAATGAAAATATATCAGAATTAGTCAACATCTTTTGTTCCTTTTGTAATGATTGCTAAAATAAAAATACAATTTAATGTTTTCGTGCACACTTTAAAAGTGATAATGCAAAAGAGAATTTTTCTCATCCTTTTGATTCCTACATGTCAGAAAATGGAATTCTTCACCAATTTTGATGTGTTGACACATCACCCAAAATGGTGTTACCGAAAGAAAAAATAGACACTTATTAAAAGTTGCTAGAGCTTTATTTTTCAAATAAAGGCCCCTAAGCAATTTTGGACGGATGTTATTTCAACAGCTTGTTTCTTAATTAGTCGCATGCCATCATATGTACTTACTGGTGAGATTCCTTACTTGATTTTGTTTCCTTCTCAACCCTTATTCTTGATTGAACCATGTATTTTTGGGTATACTTGTTTTGTTCGTAATGTTCACTCTCAAGAGTCTAAATTAGATCCTATGTCTCTCAAGTGTGTTTTCTTAGGAAATTCTTGTCTTCAAAAAGGATACAAATGCTACTCCATTCTTTTCGAAATCTAATGTTTATGGTTGTTTGAGAGGGAGGAAGAATAATATTCTACTTTACACTATGACAACCCTTGTTAATCCTTCTATTCTTACGTGACCACCTATTATTCAAGTGTACTCTCGTCCGACTCAACACACATACTCGTATCCTCTACCAGCTCTTTCGTCTACAGATTCAAGTCTTGATTTACCTATTGCTCTTCGAAAAGGTAAAAGACAATGTTCTTATCCCATCTCTTCATTTACTTCATATGAACATTTGTCTCTTTCTTTGCGGTATTTCATTATTTCTTTAGATTCAGTGTCAGTTCTTAATAATCTTCTTAAGGCTTTGGCTCATGCTGACTGGCAAGCTATTATGGAAGAAGAAATAATGGTTTTAGACAATAATGGTACTTGGGACTTGGTACATCTACCAACTTATAAGCTGGATATTGGTTGTAAATTGGTGTTTGTTGTTAAAGTTAATCTTGATAATTCTGTTGCGTGTCTAAAAGCTCGTCTTGTAGCAAAAGTGTAATATATATGGTATGATTATTTTGATACTTTCTCTCCTGTGGCAAAACTTGCTTCTGTCTGTTAGTTTATTTCTCTTGCTGCTACTAATTATTGGCCTTTGCACCAGTTAGATCTCAAAAATACCCTTTTGCATGGGAACTTGCAAGAGAAAGTATATATGGACCAACCATCTAAGTTTGTTGTTCAAAGGGAGTCTGGTAAAGTTTGTAAATTTTGAAAGTTATTATGTAGTTTAAAACAAAGTTCTCGTGCCTGGTTTGGGCAGTTTTGTGAGATTGTTCAAGAGTTTGGCATAAAAAATAGTAATTGTGACCATTCTGTTTTCTATCAACAATCTGAAGCCGGGCTTATCTAGTTGGTTGTTTATATTAATGACATTGCTATTGCTGGTAGTAATAGTGCATGTATTATAGCACTTAAATCTTTTTTCAAACTCATTTCCAAATAAAAAACTTGGAGATGTTGAAGTACTTCTTGAGCATTGAGGTTACTCTGTGCAAAAAAGGTATTTTTCTATCTCAAAAAAAAGTATATTCTTTATTTTTTGATAGCAACAAGGAAGTTGGGTGCTAAACTTTATACTACACCAATGATCATCAGTATGCAACTTACACTAGATGAGAGGGAGTTATTTTCAGATCCTACAATATATCGGAGATTAGTTAGAAAATTGAATTATCTTACTGTGACTCGTCCAGATATGCATATCCTGTCAACATTGTGAGCTACTTTATATTTTCACCAAGAACTACTCATTGGACAACTTTAAAGCAGATCTTGTGTTATCTCAAGGGAGCTCCATGACATGGTATATTATACAGTAATCATGGTTATTCTCCTATTGAGTGTTTTTCAGATACAGATTGATTAGGTTCTAAAATTGATAGAAGATCTATCACGGGGTACTGTGTTTTTGTTGGAGATAATCTGGCATCGTAGAAAAGAAAGAAGCAAAATATAGTGTGTCGATCTATTATAGAATTAAAATATACAGCCATGGTACAATTCACTAGTGAGTTGATGTGGATATATTAATTACTGTTAAGTGAGATTGGTCTAGATGGTTCATTGCCTATGAAGTTATGGTGTGACTGTCAAGCTGCTATCCATATTACATCAAATCCGATTTTTCATGAGTAGACTAAATATATTGAAGTTGATTGTCACTTCAGCAAAACTTAATCTCAGCCAGTCATGTAAAAACTAGAGAACAGTTACCTGACTTTTTCACCAAAGCTTTGAGTAATCCTAAAATTGATTATATTTGTAACAAGATAGGCATGATTGACATCTATGTTCCATCTTGAGGGAAAGTATTGTAAATATAGCTAGTGAATATATTTACTTAATTGTATGCTAATTGATTCACGTTAATTGCAAGCTAATTGATTTACCTTAATTGTAAAATCTAGATAACTTGATTTTAGAACGTAAATTGTTTAGGTTAATTTTAGAATTTAGATTATTCTACACTTTATATATATATCTTATGTACTCTTAACACTTCCTTTTCTTAAATGTGTTGGCTGATCCCTTTTGGCAAATAAGTATGAGGGTAGATGCAGGTTAACAATCACCAAGACGAGCAATTAGAAAAGCATAGCACTCAATGTGTCACTACACTTTTATCCTTCACTACTACATGATTGTCAGAGAAATTTCTAAAACTGTACTTGTTTCAAAAATTGTTCTTTTTCTATGTCAATTAAAAATACAATTTTCGGCGGGAGGAACTCGCATTCGGGGAATGCAAGCTTAGTGAGCTTGCATCTCCCAAATGCGAGTTCATTGATTATTAATTGGGCAAAAAATTTAAAAAAAAAATAAATTTCTGACCTCGCATTTAGCGAATCCGAGGTCTAAGATTTTTTTTTTCAAAATAGTTTTATGACCTCGCATTCACTGAATGCGAGGTCATGAAACATTAAAAAGAAAAAAACTGACCTCGCATTCAGTGAATGCGAGGTCAGAAAAAAAAATTTAAAAATTTTGTTTTAAAACATTTTCTCTTTGTATTCTGCGAAGGAATTTTTTTTTTTTTTGAACTATTACAAAAATCTTAAAATGTTTGATATTGATCAAACATTTGTTAATTAAAGACATGATTTGGCTGTAAGATAAAATCATTTAAATACTAAATCGTAAAATATTTATTTAATACGATATATAGGAATACAAAACCATTATCTTTAAACCATAAACTATAACATTAACGAAATATTACACGAATGAAATGTTGTAAGAAAGCAAATTTATTAATTTATCATATTTTTTTATAAAATTTTGATATAACCTCCCCTATTTTACGAACATTCTCCCTGCCAACAACCATACCCAACAAGGGCAACAAACATCCATAAAAGTCCGACAAGGGCTAAAAAACATAAATAAAAACCTGATAATAATAAAAATACCCGACAAGGGCGAACAATGATATACAAATAACGGACATCAATCACACATAATTGCGAGAAGTAATAACAAATGTCAATGTCCATGATCTCCAAATCTCCCGCCCGTACCACACTCTCTAGGTTTAGGCACCCTTTTTGATCAATGGACATAAAATAGAGGAGTGTCTTGCTGTTGAGTACTTTTAGTGAGCAATTTGCACCTGCAAAGCTATGTTTTCTTCGTGTTCATGTTCTTCATCTGAAACAGTTGGACCAGTATGCTATAGATTTGGCCCAGTGGACGACTGTCCAAAAGATGATGGTTCCACCAGAGTGCGCATTGGCGAAAGTAAAATTTCTCCTCCCCAATACAGGAGAATGTAACGGGGTCTATCAAATGTCATTTTCCTGTAAGAATGTAACATGTTTAGACCCCAATTTTGGATACGGAATATTTTTTTTTTTAAAGAAATTTGATAGAGTTCCTCTACATCTTGAGGATTCCCTCTTACGCCGATTATACCCGATAAGGGTTACAAACAACACAAGAAATCGGCAACACTTACAAGTAATACATGCCCGACAAAGGCTACAAGCAATGCAATAACCCGGCAAGGGTTACAAGTAATAGAGCCCGACAAGGACTACAAACAATGCAACAACAGCCCCTCACCCCATATACCAAATCATTTACATTCACAATAGTGACTAGAATTATTGGCCAATACATCATAGAGAAGCATCTTTATCACCTATACTTTATTGTCCAAAATAGAGTTTAGCTTATGAAGCTTTAAGCAAGACAAATTATATGTTGAGATCAAGTACCTAAATCATGCTATTATTTGGATTTCAGCCCTTTCAAGCAAGCAAATTTTGTTGGCCAAAATTATCCAAACATGGTTATTCTTGATCATTCAATATCAGACAAAATTTTTTAGGTACAAAACCAAGAACAGCCCACAATTTCAGTATAACAAACAATATAACCACAAATTTCACCGCAATCAAGAGAAACCAAACATACAACATATATCCCGAGTCAAAGACAATTCTCTCTAAATATTCAGATAGAAAAGAAGATAATCAAAGCAGCATATTATTACACTAAACACAAAAATAGCAAAAATATAAGCTACCATCACAAAATATTTTTCTAAAATATTTACATTAACAAAATTAATTAATTAAAAAAATTAAAAAAATAAATTAATTAAAATTATTGGAAACAATAAAAAAATTTAATTTACCTGAAATATGTTGGTGGTGGGGGACGGTGGTGGTGGTGGTGGTGGAATGAAGGTGGTGGTTGTTGTAGAGGGGGAGGAAAAAGAGATGGTGTTGGAATGGAGTAATATGTTGACGGTTCTGCAAATGGAAGGAGGAGGAGACTGAGGGGGGTTTCTGCAAATGGAAGGAAGAAGGATTATATTCTGGGAAATTTTTTTTTTTTTTTTTTTTTTTACATTTGAGCACATTTGAGCTCGCATTCACTGAATGCGAGTTCCCCTCTCCCGAAATTCTTTTTCCAATCGATATAAAAAAAGAACAATTTTGAAAATTAGCACATTTTCAGAAATTTTTCATGAGTGTCAAGAAAATGACAGTAAAATGATAGTCATACATACACAACATTCAGTACAAAGATTTCAGGGATTTTAATTCTTTTTTAGTAAAAAGTAGTTTTTGGAAACAGAGTGTTAGTGGTAGAGGTGGCAATTTCAACGTGACACGCACATTCTAAATAATATAGCCTAAACATTACTAAACTTTAATTGGATTGTTACCAAGTCTATTTGTTAATTATTCAAATTAAACAAGTCGGGTCGTGTCGTGTTATATTAACTCACGAGTTGACTTGATAATTTGTAATCTTTTTGTTTAACCCGACACGACTTATTTGACTTGTTAGTATATCGAACAACCTACTAATTAATTGAGATATTTATAAAAATTTAACACAATAATACATCCTATAAATTAGTTGATTGATTTGTTGATTTAATGATGGGAAAATAGCCAATTTAGTCCTCCAACTTATTTACTTTAGCCAAATTAATCCCTCAAGTTTTATTTCAGCCCCATCAGTCCTTCAACTTGAATTTAATTAGCCATTTTCGTCCTTCTACGACAGCACCACCGTAAAAAAGTTCTGGCTAGATCAGGGGCAATATAGTCAATTAAGCCTTCTTCAGTAAAACACAAAACTGCATAAATTCCACCCTAAACACCGCTATCAACCACCTTCCACCACCATCTGACGATTCGGGCCTCTCCACCACCTTCTTAACAACACCGATGTGATGACCGGATTCTCCCCCTCTTTTTCTTAATCTATCGTACCAAAAATACTTGTTTTCCACCTTGATTTTCTAGAGGTTCCCAAGTTGAATGAGATGGTTTAACTCTCAAAATCCAATCTTTCCTACTTTATTAAAGCTGCCAGCATGTCAATATTGTTGGGGAAGATGATTGAGTTGTCGAAAAAAAGCTCTTCTTCTGTGGTAGCTACTCTTTGCAGTAAGTTTCAAAATTGGGATCGGTTCGTCAATATTTCTATTGATGATTTTTTCTTGTTATTCAAGATAGAAACTTCATAATTTTATCATCAGTAGGTATATAAAATGTGTACATTTGTGCTCGTTGCAAAGAAACCAATTTTGCAAAATATTGTTCTTAATTGACCCAGTGTGAAATTTTGTTTGATCTTTTGATTGTTTGGTAATTTAGTGATATATATTCTGTTGGTTTTATAGTCTTGTGGTATTCCAGTATGAAAAAGGAAAAAAAAAAAAAAAAAAAGAGGAAGGAAGAATATATATATATATATCTCTCTTTACGTCTAGACTGATTTCTCATATTGCCATATTTGCAAGAACACTTGATTTGTTAGCTTCCATATGTGGGTAACAAGTAATTTGTTTAAAGTTTTTGGACATAGGCCTCCAACCGTTTTTTCTTCCCTATTTAGAACTCTGTATTCCAACCTTCACAGCATAAGGGAAGGATTTTAAAGAGAAATTAGTCAACTCAGAAATGGAATAATGAATTGATGAGAGTAAGTTTTTGTTTGAGAAAAAGAATTAACTGAGTGCCATATTTCAAGATTCTCTTGATCGACTTAATTTAAGTTGCTCATCAGATTTTATTTTGGGAGTTGGGACTGTAAATTTGATGACCGGCAGAAAGGTAGTGGAAGATGGTTGATAGTAGTGGTCCAATTTGGTGTTTAGTTCATATAGTTTACCATATTGACTAGATTGCCCTTGGTTAGTCACATGGCTGGGTTCTTTTAAAAAATAAGAACTTTAGGGGTGTTGCCAACTTAAAAGGACGAAAGTGGCCAAAAAATTTAGGTTGAAGGACTAATACAGCTTAAAATAAAAAGTTGGGGGACTAATTTGGCTACAGTAAATAAGTTAGAGACTAAATTGCCTATTTTCCCTTTAATGATTCTCTTGAAGCTCTGTGCTTTTTTTTTTTTTGAAGGTTTTGTGATAAAATAACATTAGGTCAGTAGAAAGCTACTTTTCTTGCAATTATATGTGTAGATATTTCAATTTTCGGTTGACGCTGCCTTCATCTTTCTTACAGTAAGAGTTATTTAGTTCTTTTTTTTTTATTTTTTTTTATTTTTTTGGTTGATAAATTTTTGGGTGAGATGCCTTTGTTGCTTACTCATCGCACATTGGGCTGAATGAATTTCACTGTTTCTCTTTGTAATATGTTTTTTCTAACTTATTATACTTATCCATTTTCAGTGTCATTCATAATTACTAGAGTTCACTATTTATTCTTTTTTATATCAAGTCTGAGGATTTCTCAATAACAAAAAATCTTAAACCTCGAAAACGGACAAATGTTATAGAAAGAAGAAGATAAGCAAAAGTAGAAAATGGAGAAAACTGAGTCGCACTACCCCTTTTGGAGATTTCAGATTACGAAGTGGAGTTCGTGGAACACAATAACTGAGGCTACCCCTTTTGGTGAATTGTTTATGGCTTTTGCAGAGTTTCAAAGTCTTGCAACTTATGGGAATTCTTTTTTGCTTGTAATTTCCCTTTCCTTGGGCATTTAATAAAAAAGAACAGAAAAAAATAATGGTATTCACAAGAATGTCAGTCTAGCATGAGGGATGAATAATCAAGCTTTTTTATTTTCTTTCTTTGTATGTTCTGTGGGCAAGGAAGAACAAACTTTCTATTAGGAGTCCAAATTCATAAAATGATTTGTAAGCTGGTTTTGTTTCATTCCTAGTGGTTTTTGCAATGGGAATCGGGTGCATCTTTGTAGTATTTCTGGAAATTTCAACCTTCTTGAACTGGATAGAGGTTTTTTTTTTCATAAGTGAATTCTAACCTCTTCCTTTCTCAGAGAATTAGGTTATCTTGCCATCAGTTGCATGCATGTGTAAAATGACAAGAGCGGAGTGGACATGCCATGTGTGTGGCAATGCTAGCTTCAAGGATGGTGGTGACGGCTTCTATTATTGCAGAGCTGTAGCTCACATCTGATGATATCATGTATAAGGAGTTGACGACACTACGACTTCGTCCCAGCCCACCAATACCTCTGCACTAGAGGGCATTTCTCAAATTAAACAAACGCAATCTAAGCACAGGAACTTGCTTGAAGACTTGGAAGAGGGTGGTGATACAGATTCAGGAGATGAAGTTGGGCCTACTGGGCCTAGTGATTTTGGTTCTTTTCCTAGGACTCTAAGTTATGATGATTATTACTCGGAGATAAGGTCAAGGTATGTGATGGGATTTCAGATAATGATACAGTTGCAGTGTAAGTGGCTTTGGTTGAGAAGTTCAATGCCAGCCCATTAATTGTTGGTTTGGTTGGACCAAGATGTGTATAGGTATTTGGCCTTCACAAGGATAATGGCCGATGACTGGGCAGACGTGGTTATTCAGGAATCTGAGTCTCAACTACAAGGTTTCTGCACTTTTAGTTCTTTAGATATTAAAAGCGACAGTACGATATAGTTGTGTTGTTGTTACTATTATATTTTATATTGTTTCATTAGGTTAATGGCTCTGTTAAGTTGATTTGTCTAGTTTTAAGCATTCATGCATAAGGCACACTCCCTTGAGTGTGGGACATTGAAAAGGTTGTTGATTTACTAGTGCGAGGGGAGTTAATTTAGTAATGCATTACTACCATTAAAGGGCATCTTTAGGAAATCACAAAAATGATTAAACCAACCTTTAGGCTAAATATAGTAAGATAATAATAGTTTCTACCTATATAGATACATGTATGTTCTATAGTATAATTCTTGTAAATGGTCAATGATAATTATTCAGAGAACTGAATTGCCTAAGGTTGCAAAACTCTTAATTCATCCTTTCATTGTTAGTTATTACATATTCATGTTTTATGTATTTTTTAGCATTAACGAACATTTGGAGATACTTTTCTTTAGAGTTTTTACCTATTATAAGTAGCATTCAAATCTGGTTCCGTGTTTTTAGTGATTATGGAATCAAAAAGTTGTAAAAAGTTTTGCTATTATTGTCTTTTATTGCTCTGAAAACTTTCTTCAGCTCCCTTTTGTTATAATAGCACACATTCAACACACTGCTTGTGGAGACTATTTTGCATATGGCTATATAATTTTTTGTCTGTCCACAGTTCTTCCAAGAAGGCAGGCCATTTTTATGACACTTAATTTGTGTATCTATTTATTATGTTTTTCAGGAAATCTCCCCCCAAGTAGCATTGATTTAGTTAAGAATCTTGTGATGAGAGAAGGAAAAGGGGAGGGTATGAGTGGGGAGATATATGAGAGTAACACTCTGATATCTCAGATGATTATTTGGGTAAAATGATTTCGAGTGCATCTCATTTACTCTAAGAGAATGGCCTGTTTTGCTGGGTGGACATGTATGTCTCTGTTGCAGGGGAAGCCGATGATTTTCATCCTTCCGTTAAACACAGGAAAGAGCCACATAATATATGTGGACAGAGGGCTATAACATTATGGCATAGATCCCTGTGCAGCAGAATCCCGTTATCTTATTCATTGGCTATAAGTTTTCTTGGTTGTCATGTAGCAAGAGAGGCAATCTTGCCAACAGATATACTGAAGTGGACGCTCGAAGGAAAGCTTCCATATTTTGCTGCTGTTGTTGAAATCGAGAAACAACTTGGACCTCCTTCTAGTGCCTGTCCCATCAGTTCTAGTCTCATGTTTAGACCTACAAAAACTATTTCATCACAGAAGTTGGAGGCACTGGCAGCGTCTGTTGCTCGGGAGATTGGCTTGAATTTGCCTCCAGTGAATTTTTATGGTATAGCTTCCCGATTTCCAGTTAGGCATTTATCAATTCCTGTCAAAAGCATTCTCCAACAGGCATGCCGAATTTATGAGTGGTCTATGCCTCCTGAATTGTATATATCAGCTAACAAGGCAAGGCTCCCTGCACGTGTAGGTGTGATGTCTATACTTATTGTTACAATAAGAATTCTCTACGACTTAAATGGTTTTGGAAAGTGGGAAATGAGTTTGTCTAGTTCTAGGAGTTCATCATCCTCGGCGGATAAGGAAGGAAAACAACCTACATACAGTACTAATATGACTGATGATGCTAAGCAGGACTTGCGGTCACATGATTCTCACATTCGTGACAATGCATCACACAATGAGGAATTTGAATTGGACACTGTAGACCTTCTAAAGATTCTTGAAACCAAGTACGATGATCTCAGAGATACATATGGTAAAAATTTAGTGTACAATTTCAAAATGCAATTTTTAATTGTGCTGCTTCTTATCAGTATTTTTAGCTCAAAGGATTTTGATGTTCTTGGTGAATTGACAGATTATTCAGATGATTTGACATCATATCTTCAATACTGTAAAGACGTGGTCTTTGCTGGTTCGGGACCATCCTTTGAGGATCATGAAGAAGAAAAGATAATAGAGGATTTATGGGAATTTTATCAAAATAAGGTATTTTCATCACTAGTCTGCCCACCCCAGAAAAGCAAAGTAACCTAAAATGTTGTTATCTGAATAGCAGTAATTAAGATATACATGAGAATGATGTTTCTGCATTTGATTGATAAAACTCTCTGGCATGATATTTTACATGTAAACTTGCTTGGAGAGATTTGAAACTGTATACTTGCTGAAACTTCCTTGTAAATATTAGTTCTCGAAATATCTAAAAATCTCCCTTTCTTCCTTCTGTTTTATTTTCAACATCAACTTGTGGCTAACATGACGTCTGTGGAATCTGATTTTATTATCCGTTATACAGGAGCATAATACTAACAGTATTAACATTATCTTTTAGATTTTCATATGTTCATGGGGATCTTTTGTATGTCCACATAATTCTCAATCCTGTGGGTTTGCTGGCTACAATGAGCACCACAAGCGATTCAGCTTCTATGGGCCCTCTTCTTACGTTTAGACATTTACCTGTCATTCTTTGTCTTCTGAAAGACAATTTTGTCCCTTTGCTTAATTTCTTTAATCTTCATTAGATTTTTGGAAATATTGGATGGCTTTGAGTTTGAAACAACCTAGTGAACTTAAAGATTTTTGTTTCATCAGCCTTTTTAGCACATTAAAAACATTATAATTTTTAATCTTCGTTATTATTTCTTGTGAAGGTGATATTGGAAACTTATTAAAAAATAATTGTGTTTTCTTGTGACATGGCAAAAGAAAAGAATGGGAGGTAAAGGATGATGTTTAAGTTGAGAGTGAGTAATAGGTTCCCATCCAGTTGACTGAAAATCAATGATTATATGAAGCTAATTATTTGTTTCTTGTTGATTTCAGGGTGTTGAATGCCTGGAAGATCAAGAAATGCACTTAGCTCGTCACAAGGTACTGGTTTGTGCGAAAAGAGATCTGTGGATGACATAAATAACATATCAATTGAAAACAAATTGTGTAGAGACTGTAAGAATAACCCATCATATGATGGCGCAGAATATAGCATGGATGCAAAGCACTATTCTTCCAGATGTGAACATTCATCCAATGAAGGTCAATCTTCAATGAAGTCCCACATAGATGATGCAATACGAAAACTGAAATTAGATATGGAAGAGAACATATTTTCCTATATTCCACCTAGGCGTCAGATCAAGAACTTGGAATACATTCTTTATGCCAGGAAAAAGAAAGAAGGTTCTTATGTTTATGCTGCCCATGCAGATTATTATATCTTACTTCGTGCCTGTGCAAAGGTAGCCCAAGTTGACCTTAGAAGCCTGCATGCAGGTGTACTGAACTTTGAGAGGAGATTGAAGCAGCTGGAAGAGAAAATAGATAAGTGCTTGAAAATGAAAGTACACAATAGCAATTCTGATTTCAGCTGTGCTATTGAAGTTGAACAAAATCCCGTGGATGACTCAATTGGGTTTTCGAAGTTAAATTTGTAGATTGCGGTGGTGTTCTGTTATGAAGATGTTTCCTTTGTTGGACATGCATGAGGGGGGGAGAATGTAATTTCTGCAGTTAACTTGTTTGTTCCCTGAGACTCTGAACTATAGGGAACTCATCCCTTGTGTGGGAAGGCCAAAAAGGATGTCTAGCTTGTAGGATGTGGTCCAACGACTGAGGTGCCATATGGAAACATTAACTGCTTTTGGATATGTAAATAGACTGGTGACAAGTCTCAAGTATGCCATGATGCTATGATAAAACTTTTAGCAGCTGTTAATATTCTAAGGATTACCAGCTCTACTCTGCGTAAGAAAGGAGAAAGGTTAATGGTTTACAGGAGAAACTGAAATGTACTGCTTTTTGGGTGCTTTCATCTAGAAGAAATGAAGTCTTTGCAGGCATGTGAACCGGCCAGCCCTGGAAATCACAAGCAGAGTTCTCGGCAAGTCTGCTATTCGGAAATTGCCACAAAATGCAGGAATCTTGGAAGTATTAGGTTCTTCAGAGAAGCCTTGCTTGGTCACAATCTGCACATGTTCTTGGAAACATTTTGTGGAGAAATTTTTGGACGGGTTTGAAGACAAAGGTTTGGGAACTGCATTTGGCATATGATTTTAGGAGAAACATCTATACAATGGGAAGTCAGTGATGTTTATATTAATGTGCTGACTACATGATAAATACTGTTTCATTTTTTTTAATCATCTGGAGGCTTAGTTTAATAGAGAAAAGAAATCCTCTTTAGTCGTGTCTGTCTCCATACGTTCATATTATGGTAAAATGCTACTGTTAATAGCAAGATTATAAGTGGCTGGTTCAATTGTCTTCTTTATCAATTAGGTAAATTAGAAGGAACCTTTTGCGGTTTGGCTAATGTTTAAATTACACCCTTATATTTTACAAACTTACAATCAACTCTCTTATTGATTTAAGTTCAATAACAACTACTAGACAATTCTACTCTTTTCCATCCTTTCTGCTCTATCTTCTTTATCTTTGATCATTCTGATAGCTAGTGTCCATTCAAGGGCTGCTGCATTCCCAATCTCTTGATCAAGCACTGCCCAGGTAGCTAATATCTGTCCTTGCAAATCCTTGCAACACTACCAATTTCTCACTCTGCTTCACTATTTGTTTTAATCACCACATTTCTGGGGTTTTGCACTTGTCTCGTTCATTTCATTTCATTTCATTTCATTCAACCACTGTTTTTTTGCCTCAGTTGTCATTTCTCTACCCTTCCCATTGTACTTGCAGGCAATTCTGCCTTAACAATTTTTTCTCTTATTCCACTTTTTGTAGCCTCTACAATTTTCGCTCTCAAACAGCATCTGCTTTTCTATAAAAGGAAACCATGTGTTAAATTGTTTCAATGTCATCTCCGCGTCACCCTCTGCTTTTCTTCCGGAGTACCTCTTCTTTTACATGGAAGATTTGGAGGCTATTTCCAGATAAAGTGCTTTATTTTATGTTTCGTGTCCGCACTCCATACGAACTTCCATAAGTCCGATTGTTCAATTCCTGTCTTTCCTGCTCACAGTCACATCCGACTTCACTTGAACCAAAAAACAAATTAAGGCTAAACAAGAATACTAACAAGAAAAAGAGAGCCCCAAAATTGTCATTTCAATGAATTTGCTATCTTGAGCATTAATATTTTGTAATTATTTCCTCACATATTTTTCAATAATTTTTTTATCTCACATACATCACATCTCAAAAGTTGTTACAACAGTTATTTTAATTATTCAAAAAAATATCTCGAATAAACAAGGTAAGATACCAGCAAAATGAATCTTTTCCACCCATTTCCTAGGAAAAAAATCCTCAAGAGCCTGCGCCAAAGAGCCATGTTGCAGCTCAATGAATCTGCGCCGAAGAGCCAACCAATGAGGCCAGCTGATTCGAAGGGTTATGTAATGATATGGATACAGCAGAGGGCCACCTAATCCCCGTCTCAGGATGTTTACTAAGACTATATGGAACTACAAGTGACTCCTCCCCTGTATATTAGATGTCCTTTCCTTGAGTAATTCCAATAGAGCTTTGCAGGCTAATTTTTTTGCAGTATCTTTGTCTGCCGCAGAGCACGAATAGTTGTGAGTTATATCATTCTCTTCAACCTCAAGCGTGATGGTTGCCTCACCATTCTCGTAATCCCAAACTGGCTTCTTCATGGTGTAGTGTTCCTTCTGACATAATTCACTTAACTCCCTAACTGGATGGAGCTTCAACGTGTCGGGGGTAATCAAAGGCTCAAGAAGTGGCCTTATGCTTTGGAACATAATCTCCTTGTTATATCCAGAATCGACAAGTATTGCCCCAGCAAGAGATTCAATAATATCCCCAAGAACCTACAGATTATAAGAAAAATGGAAGCCGAGTTTCCTAAGAAAGACGGGAAAGTAACTTATGTAATCCCCTAACGCTCAAAGCACACTGAAGTGCTTCTGAGAAGAAATAGACGAGCCCACTTAAATAACAATTATAATACACTACAATATTCCAAATTCTATCACATTGCCAGAGAGTATCAAATCACAAAAGAAACGACATACAACATTAGAACAGCAGTTGAGCATTGGTAAACAATATTGGAAATTTGGAATCATTGCAAATCATAATGCATTACATGCACATCTGACTGATTATTACTTAACATTCATTCCACCCAGTTCTCTAGTGTAACAAATGAACCTCTAAAACTATCAGAATCTAAAATTAATTTGCTCAGAGGACAGAATGTTGTCAACTAATACAAGTTCTGGTGCTTGTTCTCTAAAAGTTCTACACGGGCAAATTTTACAAACCAAAGCATTTAGACTTCAAATCAACACCAATACTTTAGTATTCCTAGTGGAGTTTAGAATTGTCTGGGTAATACTCTTCCAGCTTATATAAGTTATTAAAAATGGTTCGTTTATCTAATTATCAACCGCATCATCCTTTGGCCCAAACTGCTAAGCGGAAACCACAAACCAGTTCTGATAATTGTTGTGTTCTATGTTATACTAAAATTGTCTTTACATTCTGCCCACTTGATATAAATTCCTATTAAGAAAAGAAAAGAGTCGTTTTAACTTCTTGACTAGCCAATCTTAGTGGTCAAAAACAGGTGCCATCGAATCTATGGACTTTTCCAAGCACTTTGATAGGAATAAAATATTAGTCTATCAATAAACATATACTTGGAATTTTCTGCACTAGGTCTTTTATAGTTGTGAACTTCCACTTCCTCTAACATACAACCACACAATGGCTTTTACCGGAATATTGTTTTTAAAATTGGTACAGTTGTTGCTTTGGTCAGACCATCCTAAGTAAACCCAAGCACACCTTCTTTTTTGAAGTACTTTAAAGTCAAAATCCTGATCCATTTTTTCAATACTAGTATAGGAGCACGTGCTTTGCATGTTTGAAAATACTAGTTTGTACCTTTTAGGATTTTTTCTTGTTAAGGGCCTTTTAAAATCCAAAAGTATAAATGAAATAAGTAAATTATTTTTCAGGTAAACTTAATTTTTTTTTGTTATTACGTGATTTTTAAAATTCATCCCGATAAAATTATTTCCTACTCTTCTTTAATTTCTAAAATTCATTCCTAATATTCTATTAATAAGGAAATTTACTTCAATCAAATGATGAGTATTTACATAAATAGCCTAAATAATTATAAAAAATGCATTCAAGTTAGGAGACATAACAAAGGAATTAAATTTTATAGTAAGGGTAATTTTAGAAAGAAAATCTAAATCACTAAATCATATTGACTCTTTTAATATAGTATAGATAGATAACCATAGAATTTGATATCATCATTAGGCACAGCGACATTTAAGATTACCTTAGGGAACATTATATCAGATTCCCATCCAAAAGTTGAGACCGATGACAATTGTTCAAAGCTTTGAACAGTACGGACAATGTGTCTCTGAAGATCTTGTGAAGCATGTAGAATGTGCTTATGAAGTCCAGATATGCCTTAACTGTGGATCGTGCATAGCAATCGTTGTTCACTGATGCTGACCTTAGATCAGTTAATAGTCCAGGAGACAATTCTGGATGTTTAGAGTAGAGGTGTGTGGTGATGAGATAATCCAACACTGCATCCCCAAGAAATTCTAGACGCTGAGAACAATAAAAAAAGAATGGAAGAATAAAGATGAGAACTCACAAGAATAACTCAACAAAGTCAAAAGAATAGTCTTCGCAAAAACGGAATCCATTAATACTACACAAACTACTTTTTATGTGGTTTATGGAAATACTTTTGATTTATAGAAACATATTTTCTCGAAAAGATGGTTTTGCCTTATTAAGTGATGGTTTAAGGGATAACCTATGTCCACAGAACAATTATCAGCTAAAACGAGAGATAATACAAAACTGAAGTGGTAGTTAATTTTATTCCCTTCAGGGACTCCAGGCACTTATAGGTAATGTTGAAAAAAGTTATATACCTTCAGTTTAACCCATCTAGTTATTTCCACACTACATAGAATAGAGAAAATACTTTTGGCTGAACTTCACAAAGATAATTTGTGGAAGTACATTATATCAGCATGTATGTCAAAATGGTGCATCCATGGTACAATATGCCTTGAACCACAAAGTTATGCGTTGAAATGAGAAGTAACAAAGACAGAATATGAACCAACAATCCCTTTTTAGCAGATGAAATTTAACATCTGTACGCTCAATTTAGGCAGATTTAAGCTTGAACAACTGAAATCGTGTCCAACTAAGTTCAGGCAATTGGAAAATGAATAAACAAGACAAGTTCAGATAGAATCATGAAAAGTTGGAAAATAAAGTCGTATAGCTTCATTAATGACTGAAATGGTACTTGCTAACATTACCTGATAACATCTTGGAATCTCAGGTAGCATGTAAGAACCATGAGTAAGTGCTTCAATAAGGAGAGAAGCATCACGGAATGAGTAGTTCAACAGAGACTCCAAGAACTTAACATTAACCAGCTTCTCTGTATGATCCACTTGTAGTGGCATTGTGTAAGGAACATAAACAAAATCAACTTTAATACCTAACCATTCCATAAATAACAAAGCTGCTATCTCGCCTCCCGTGCTAAGGAATCCACCAATGAGGGCCTCAATAACGTCAGCCACTGTCTTACTTTTGATCTTTCTTTTCTCCCTTGCATAAACTACTCTTTTAGGTGAAAGCAGCTCTGTATCTAGTCTGTAGGCTCCAGAATTATCACCAGGTATGATCCATGTTTTAGGATCAAATGGTTCATTGCGTATAAAGCCCTGTAATTTGCAAAGAAATAAGAAAAGAATTTGTCTAAACAGCAAAAGAGTATTTCTGGCACTACAAGGCACCTATAAATAATTCAAAATGTATCCACCGGATGAGAGGCAAAACAACATTAAAGCTGCTTAAACGAAGTCTGTTTGATGTTACCAGGTTGTTGTGATCGGCTAAACTCTAATATAAGGTGACAATAAACTATAACTGGGAAAAGTTATGACCGGGATATTGTGATCACATCCTAGCTTGCATAATGAAGCATTAGAGATAATTTTGTCTTTCTTGATACTGAGAAGTCCCTCATGGTGATTTGGAAATGCTTTGAATAGTTGTTGACTTGCAGCGTATTTCAAAAAGGAGTCTCCAAGGGTCTCCAATGACTCCAAATGAAATTTCTCTTGGCATTTTTTAGTTGTAATTGCCTCCAAAACCTAAGAGAGAAAGAAATATTTACACAAAGACAACTAGGTAGTGAGATTCTCTAGAATAATGAAAGCTATAGTTACATTTCACGCTTCAAGAACATTTGATATGGAAAGGCTCAATACAGAAGTTCTGTAAAGAACACAAATTCATACAAACATAAATCCAACTTAGAGCCTTTAAAAGGCTCAACTAAATCGGGTTGCTTGGGCTGTCCAAACCAATGTGTGGACACAGGAACCAAAAGACGCAACTTCCAACATCTAACTTTTGGCACTATTAACTAATTCACTTCATATGAGCTTATGATGACTATTATATAGGCAATATCAGAATGGTAAAGTTAGCAATTTGTCTTTCTCTTTTCTTTTTCTTTGAAGAGTTTGTTGTGATTGCGTGGTTATTAATAATCCTAATAGTTGTGAAACTTCAGTTTTTTTTCTTGCCAGTTAGTTTCTTATGTCAGCATATGCCTCACAGGGAACAGATGGTTAAAATCAGATAGTTTATCAGAGCATTTCCATAGTAATGTGAAATCATTTCACTTCTTGTACCTGAACCAAGGTATAAGTGAAAGGGAAACGGGTACCAGAAAGGAAATAAAGTATTCCATCATTTGGCTGGTGTGAATAGTAAATGGAATGATAAGGTAGTGTAAAAAAAATCCTCGTCCCTAAAGACCCAACAAAAGTGAATTTGTCTTAACACAGACAGAAAAAAAAAAAAGGGAAGGGCAAAACTTGTTACTACAATTTAAAGAAAACGCCTCACTTAATTCTACTGTACTCAAATTTCATTTCTGCTAAAACTAAGGAAGGGGCATAAAATTCAAATCCACATTCCTGGATGTGGTACAGGTGGCTCTTAGAAATTGAGCTAGCCCCTTATCTCACAAGCCAAAAACACCCTTTATTTGTCCAATAGGCATGGAAACTCCCATTCTTGAATTTACCTCTCTAGCCAATTGAAAAGCACACACACTATAGAACCAAAAGCAAAATGTGAATATGCCTCATTAGACGCACTAAACAATACACATCCACAAACTCAAGTCAAACTGCAATAAATAGCCAGATCACAAACCTTGATGGTTGGAATTGCATCATTTTGCGTGCAGTGATCCACATGCATTCTTTTCAAATTGGCAGCTATTAAGAAGGACTCAAGCCGATGCATGACAGATGGAGCATATGAGAAGGAATAAAATGAAGCTATGGAAATAGGAGACATAACCACAGAACAAAGTTCTGGAGGCAACTCAACGGATGCTTTACTTGGTTCTACAAGGGAAGCAGAAAAAAGAAAAGGAATTGTCCCGGTCAGCATGTGTAAAGACATAAAAATTTACATAATCCGTCATTTAATATTTCAGAACTACAATTGTGTCAAAACTGAAAACTCAAGAAAACAAACTCCATGTACTTCTTGAGCGTGTACTGATTCCTGCAAAACTTACATGAACCATAACCTAACATAGCCATATAAGAAATGCATTATCAATACAGAGAACTAAAACAGCCCTAGAGTTCCCATGGGATAACAATTTTTTTATTTTTTATTTTTAAATTTGGACGTCCTGTACAGCTGGTCAAAATATTAGCAGCTGTTAAGGATCGGTCCAGTAAGCTTGTCAAATCAGTTCGAAGTTCAAAAACTTCAGTTTGAAGCCTAACTCTGGATCTGGCAGGCTAGGCTCCCATAATCATATTCAAGTACGTCCTACACCACTCTTAATAGTCAATACTCTATTAACCTGAACCAAATCATCATATATGATATTAACAGATAATGCAATCTGCATTTTTTGCAATGTATTATATCACTGTTTGTACTATTTCCCATTATCATATTTTCTTTCAGAAATATATTTCGAGTATCATATCCCTTTGATGCCCTTGCACTGAACTACACTACCTTGAACCAGTTAAACTAGTGATCATGAACAAGCTGAACATCAACTCCATGACATTAACCTGATCTAAAGAGTAACATGAAAGACGAGAAATTCAAAAACACAAAAAGCAAAATTTAATATTATATCTAGTTGCTTCTCAGAAATCTACAACTTCTCCATGAAATTCTACACAGGTGAAAATGTACAACTTAAATGGAAAATTTTAGACACTAGATTTAAGGAGCTTTTTCAGCTCACTTGCATTTTTTCCGGGTCCACCCCTGGCAAGTAGCTCTGTAAGTAATAACAGAAGCTTGGCCACAAATTTTATAAAGCTGTAGTAAGAAAGTGCTTTTACGGCTTTAACAAGGCTAATAGCTTTAACTAACATGTAACAAGTTACTCAAGTCACAATGAGATACTTCAGTAAACTTGTACTAATAATCGTCAAAAGTTAGAATACAAATGAATAACCTACCTTTTGCCTTCTGATTTCTACATCTATGAAGGTAATTTTGCACTGTGAAGATAGGTTTTCCTCTGAGAAATGATTCTCCCTCAAAGCATAAGTTGATGCCATACCTGTAATTGATTCCGTTAGATTTTCATTTAAACTTCCACCCTGAGGGTGAATGGTGGAACTTCACCCAACAAAAATCAGGAGATGAAAATTGAGTTTACAAACCTATTTTGATAATATGACTTGTAAGTGATAAATTCTCCATTTCTCAGCTCTAGCAGTGAGTTACTATTCAAATCGTGCAAAATGCCAGTAATGCAATACAAGTAACCATTATGAGGAGTGAACACCAAACAGTTCTCCAACATGCAGCAGCAAACCAAACCATTTTTTGTATGCAGATATAGACGGTGACCTCTGGTAGAACAACAAGCCATATGCTTATCTGGAATATTTTCGCGTGTAAATAGCACTGAACAACTAACACACTTCCAATCAATCAATGGATTTCCACATGAGACTTTAGATGGGAGCAGAAGATAATCAAATACAGGACATTCACTCTTCTGATGTAATCCACCTAATGCTTCTTGCAACTTATTCAGATTGTGATCAAGAAGAGCCCTAAAAATTGTAACTTGAAATTTTTGACAAAGAAGAACCTGCATCAATGTTTAATTACAATGACTGCACTAATTCCTCTGATACAATTCAATGTGCCAAGGAAAATAATTTTGTCTATGTTACTGATATTTACCTCTTCGGGAGCAAGTGTTATAGTTCCGGCATAGCACATTTCTACTTTTAAGCTACCCCTGTCAACATCTAAATCAAAATTTAAAGAGCCATCAACACACTCAAGTGTAGTCCTCACAGCAAGTACAATATCATGAGGCAGGACGACATAATTAAACTCAGGCTGTAGCCTAATTAAGTAGCAATGATACAGTGTTTCAGAATCATTCCCAGGGTAATCAATCTCAATTCTGGTGGGGCATACTGTAATTGCTCTTCAATATATCCTTGATAACCTACACATTGAGAGGTTAATTAAAAAACCAAAAGAAATTATATAGATCTTGGCAAGCATCAAAAGGAATGCACAAAGAAAAGACTGTTGATAGTTCTTTGTTATTACATAATAGAGAATCTGCAAAATGAAATAGGAAAGGAACACAACATACACATTTCTTGAGCCTCTGCTTCTTCCTCAACAATATCTGGCACAAGATAATCTGTCAAGGCTCCAATCTGGTGAAGCTGCTTGCATGCTTCTAGGCATGCCAATTGCTTCAATGTTTGGATATTGCCCTTAACACTGATAGTTTGTATTGGACTGCTTCTGGGAAGATGAAGAATGCAAATTCCTGACTGCTTATCTAAAACAACCCTAGGATATGATTTGAAGTACCTAAAATAAAAATACGTATAACAGTTATAATCATGTCCAAACCCAGATACTGTAACAAGTTGATAATTTAAGAATTAAGCAAAAATGAAAATTCAACCCATATTTAGAAGAAAAGAGATCCAGAACAAACCCATCACAGGGAAGCCTTGAGCAGTAGAAGTAAAGCAGTTGCACACTGGAACTCAGGTTAACAAATGCTCCTGTGGTTTGAACTTTATAAAACACCTCCTTGTGTAATTCCGTCTTAAGTGGTGCACAGGGAACAGAGGAATGGCGCAGGGACTCCTGCCGCATTCTGTCCCCACTAGCCAGATAGTTTCGTACTTGGGCTAGAGTAGATGTATCCCCACTATAAGTCAAATGATATAATATCAAAATTTAAGATAAATGCAAAGTGGGGTGCACTAGGTAAACCAATGATATCAATTCCTATATGTCAAAACATCATGTAAGAATGTTAGTATAAGAACTACATTAAATAATGTTATTCTGTTCTTAGATATTAACCATCTTTTTGAAATTGCATGCACAGGCCAAAAAATGGGATTATAAATAAAAATGGCAAAGAGAATCACAACATAGAGAAGCAAATGGAGTTTTGTCTTTTGGGTTCAGGTGGATGGGACGGGGAAAATAAACACATAAATTTGCACCTCATCTTTGGTGAACCAATTCACTCTAGAATGTTTTAAATTGTGAAAAGAGTAGAACGATGTAATCAACCTTTTAACCATTATCAAGAAGTCTGAACTTTGCATGCGAGCACGTCCACGGGACTGAATAAAGCTACATACAGTCGCAGAGGGGTCAAATCTAATTACAAGGTTGCAACTTTGAACATCCAAGCCTTCTTCCAAAATTGAGGTTGCAACAATAATGTTTAACTGCAATACAACATTTATCCAAAAAGAAAAAACAGCAACACATGAGTTTCCAACTGTCCAGTAAATTATAACAAAAGATTTATTGAAGATAGAATAGAAACCCACCATGCCCTTCCGAAATTCTTCAACAATATGATTTTGGTCATTCCTACTCTGTGATTGCAGATTCGAATTATGCCCACCCATATATGCAGTCCTCCACAAATCCACTTTTTTTTGGAAGTAACCCATTCAATAGAGCTTGAAGAACGATGGCAGTGATGATCCTTTCAACAAAAATTATACATCTCAAACCTTTCTGATCCCTGTAGAGATTAATTTATCATGAACCTGATTAAAATGAACACTAAAACCAAACTTTTAAGGTTTCTGACCAACATTTTAGTTCTTGGACATTCAGATAAAAGGCAAAGCAAGTACATGAGAGTTTAATTTCACACGCCTAATGTTTTCTGTTGAAATATGCAGAATACTTGGGAGTTTCAGACATATATTGAACACCAAGTTATCTAGGCCGTGCGGCAGTATTCCAACTTCAACAGCATTAGCACATTAATTTCCAAGGAACAATTCCGTAAAAATAGTTTCAATGTCATAGTAAATGAAATTATGAAAGACCAGTCAATCACATAGTCAATAGTCAAAAAATGTCAGGCCGGTTAACATACTAGTTCAAGACTGAGGAACAAGCTATAGCATCCCTAATCATACAGTAATCTAGACAAATGTCACAGAGATCACCAAATTTGTTCTTGAAAATCAGTCTTTGGAAAATCTTGTTCCACAAAACTTGAGTGATTTGCTTATGAGAAGTGGATTTTAGTTCCTGGAATTTCCAGTGACAAATCTAGCTTGAGATTCTAAGTCAATTGAAAATAGCATTTAGACTCCAAACAATGATAAACTATTCCACCAAATGACCCTTAAATATATACCTCAGCTAATGACCTTAAATATATACCTCAGCTAATGCAGGTCATATACTAATTTCTTAAGTTAATTAGACGTTGCAATATACATAAATAGTTTGCATACTGGTTACAACTTTACCCTATCTAAAAGACAGGATTCCTTACATCTTAAGCAAAAACAAATACATTCTTTCCTATAACTTAAATATAAAACTAGAGAAATTGCAAAAGTGAGTCAAACAGCTATCAAGTTATCTACATTAGCCAACCTGTATTCAAGAAGGGAATCAACAAGACATGGATGACTTTCGAAGTTAGATACCCAGCACTGATGTCAGCTTGGGTATCACAACCAACACACCACTCTGGACCTAAGTTTACAGTGAGAGACCAAACACTTCAGAAACAGGCAGTACTTAGAACAATGAAAGAACAGCACAAATTACAAGCACAAGCATTACCAGATGGTATCCATTCAAAGAAGATCTTAGAAGCATCTAAACTGAAATTCTTGATGATTGTTTCACCATGTGCATCCAATCTCCCCCATAAAAGGATGTCAGTTTTAACACAAGATAAGGACTCTGCTGCCTGATCAAAACAAAATTTAATAATCTAATGCACCACCATAAAAGAAAGCCCATCAATATGCATCTAAACATGGGAGAGAGAGAAATACCTTCAGAGCCAACCAAACACCTAATTCACTCAAACAAAACAACAACGTTGACAACAGCTTATCTAATCTTTTTCTTGTAGATTCAGCCGTGGATTCTGACAGACTTGATGCTTGAAGAGAATGTGTCCCTCATACTGATTGGAAGTATATAAGAACTGTCAGAAAGTCAATTAATTCCAAAAGGGAGAGCATGACAAAAAGAGGAAATAAAAAAGCCCCTAGTTAATACTCCCTCCGTCCCATTGAAAGTTTCATGCTTTTCTTTTTGGTCTGTCCCGAAAATTATTGTCACTTACTTAAAATACTAAGCAAATAGTAAGATGATTTAATTTATTATTTTGCTTTCCCACTTTAACCCTCATTGTATCCTTCAGAATCATTTACGACAATGTTGTGGGCCCCCAAACAAATGCTATTCATACTGGATTCAAGTTGATATTCCCTACAAAATGGAGCGTGAATTGCAAAGTTTATAAAAGAATTTATGTTTTGAAACTGATGTGCAAAAAACACGCGAGGCAATGGGATGTAAAATTTACACAAACAAATCAACTGGCCCCACGTTTGTGCCCAACTCCAAAGAAGCTTATTGAGAAAGGATAAAAATGGAACGAGAACAAATTACTAAGCCTGGAGTGTGCATACTGTTGAAAAAAAGCACACCTCCCAAAATGCGACAAAATTTTCAGGACAGAGGGATTATTTAAAAGAAAAACAGAAAAAGTAAGTATTTTAGCTTAAAAAAATAAAGTTGCATCTTTAGATCAAGTTACTTGTTTCTACTGATTATTACTTATCTCCCAGCTTTGCTCAAAGGCTATAACCACATCCTATAACTAGATCATAAGGAATCCCCTGCCAATGAAGACCCAATACCGCTTGACTATCAACAGATTTCAGGCAAAAGGAAGCTAAAAGTATCACAACGAAGCATTGACACGAGTGATAAATATGAGAAGGTTTAAAACATAATTACAAGAGAAAGAATAATTAAATCCCAAAGAAAACAAGAATGAATAATTAAATCCCAAAGAAAACAAGAATTTGAAAGGATTCCAGATTGAAGCAGATCTAGAATATTGAATTAAGGAGGTTAAAAAAATGTTTGGAGCTTTACAAGCCAAGCTGATATTTTATCCTAAACATGTGTTTGTGGTTTTCATGATCATTGGTTAGGTCTAGGAGTGTCTTAACACTAATGCAAGTTCTAGCAAAAATTGGCACCAAGATATCTTGGGCACAAATTTTGTTTGGAAATCAATTAGTGATGGTATCAAAGTCAGTTTTCCAAAACTACATGTCCTAGCTATATGCTTTCAGCATTTTCCATAAGCAACGTCTTCCACTCTCCTCTCAATTTCTTCTTCTCTTATTATCTTTTAAGATTTACTGCACTACTAACATGCCAATAGAACTATTGGTTGTACAAATTCAGAACCAGAGAGATATGAAACAGGATAGCCTGTAAGTATTCCAACATCTAATGACTTCAAGGCTAATGACCTTTTCCAACTAACTTACCATTTCCCTTTAAAGCCATAAAAGAAACTATTATAGGGCTACAATGTTAAACTTTTGGTGCTGAATACCGAAAATCCCACATCATGCACTCCACAGAGAGAAAAACAGAGCATGCGAACTGTGGGAAGCTGCAGAATTTGGGTATGCAAAATTGGTCCATACCTTTTCTCTCAATATCTTCAACTCATTGGCTACCCTTTCGAACACAATGAAGGGAATATCCATGTGTTCGTAAAACTTTAGCTTTGCAGTCGAAAATGGGATATATTCCGCTAAAACAGATTCACTGGAACACGTATAGACCTTCACCCCAAAGAAAAAATAATAGAAATATCAGCTGACCACCCACAACAAAAAAGACCATATGGTCAAACCAAGAGCAATGATTTCTTATATATCCAGAATACGTAGGCATACTTTCCCCAGTGTTTCTCCACAAGCAGAATAAAAAGTTAAAAATTCAAGAAAAACTGAAGTTTTCATGATTTTACCAAAGTAATTGTTCAGTAACCAAGTTGTTGAAAAAAATGGCAAAATACTTCTTTTTCCCTTCAAACATTTCTCAAAGGGACATTATGGGTGTCCAGTGACTACGTTCTATATATGTGAAGAAATAGAAAAACAATGTGTTATCAGAAAGTTAAGGGATACAAATATACTTCACAATCACTGTAGATCATAAGCTGCTAGATCTTTCAAGTCTTTTTCATGCTACCATGTGTGATAGATAGGTACTGATTGTAGTAAATATATAAATGCATTAAAAAACATTTATACCAACAAACAACCTTTGAATTCATAAGGTTTTCAAGTTCATGAATCTGTTGCCAGCAGGCCAATGCTGAGCTAGAACCTGCACCAACAGGAAATATTCACGAGTAACTCAAACACACCCAGTTGGTACTTTAATGAAAAAGAAAATATAGTATAAATTAGGGAAACATCTAAAAAACCTTTAGCCTTGATAGGAGAAGCAGTCATCCCAAATATTCTAGGAATGCGTGAATCTTTCGAATCCAAGTAAAGATGGTAGAATTCCTATAAGCAGATCAAAATCTTTTCCTGTCATTGTCTATAAAGTACAGAACTCTCACAACAAGATCAAGAACATCATCGGTAGAGATATAATGGTTTTTTATAAGCAATGAAATAATAATAAAAAATAACAATACTTCACATAGTTTAAATCAAGATTATCAAATTAAATTTCAGAAAACAGTCAAAACAGAAATCCTAGGCCAGATCAAAATTGATTCTCTTTAAACAAGCATTGGTCATCATTGAAAGATTAATAACCTCAAGGAATTCAAGATTTGATTGTAAGAATTAAAGTCATAAAACAAACCTCTTCAAAACAGAATCTAGTGGTCGCGGGTAAGATTGGAAAATCAATTAAAAACTAATCTATTGAGCAACTACAACCAGAAAGTTTGATCATGATTTTTCACACCTTCTTCTGGCTATTCAAGTCACATAATAAACACCACTTGCTTGCCCAGGGGATGAAGTAAAAAATGAAGAGCTGAAGGTTGTAAAGGGAAAACGAAAAGTGTATATTTTCTTGTTTGCTTGTTCAATTAAATTCAAGTTTATCAATAAGAGTAGAAGTATTTGCTCTTCTGCTTATATTCTCCATTAACGAGAAAGAAAGAAGACTTGCTACAACATCAGGAGTTGGGTAAAAAAAAGATCTAAGCAGTGGAGATAATAAGCTTTTGCATCTTTTGCATTCGCATCACTGCAATACTAAATGCCCCAAGATTTATGGACAGCTCAATTGAAATGTCTCATGCTAAATCCATGCCAAATAGTTTCGTTAAGACATCTAGCTTAGGTTGACTGATCACCAATGGTGAATCATCTTGGTAATGAGAGAAGTAGCAGGAGCAAATTCCGAGATTGGTCTGCGACAAAAAGGTTTCTACCTTAAGGAAGAATGTTAGTCTGCTGACAGAGAAAATAAAACAAGGCAAGTCACACAATTAAGATAAAAGAAGCTGGTACATGCATCTGGGTTGTATAAGCCCATCTTGAAGACCGGTAAATATCAAGCTTTGTCAATGTCGATCATTGCTCTAGTATTTAGCTAATTAAAGAACTACAGATAATTCATGTTCCCTTGTCATACTGAGAATTTCAGAACTAGGTTTATTTACCGTTCATAATGCAAGCATACGCGTGTCTGCCCCTCGCATTGTGGCATTCGTCAAATATGAGAACCTTAATCATGTCAAGTTTCAAAAAACCATGCCTCAAGGCAGAAAGTAGAATTGCTGGAGTCATCACAAGCACCTAAAACAAATACACAATCCGGTTAGGCATGCTGAGGATTGGCATACGAATATTAACTGGGTAAGTTAATTAACCTAAAGTTTATCCTTGGTACAACCCTCAACCATAATTTATGTCATACTAGTGTCAACTACATTAAATCAATTAAGATTATTTCCTCTCTTCCACATAAATTTATATTTAATTACAATCATTAATTCTGCAATGCATTTGTCAAACCTATTGGGATATGTGCTAAATGGAAGTATCCAAGACAGGATTGAACTGCAATAAGCAAATTCCAAAAGTTCAAGAACAAATTCAAGATTTTCCACTTTGAGATTTTTGAGTCCGAATATCAACTATTGTGCAGCACAATTTTGAAAACCACCACAAGGACACAGAAAAAATTTGCACACCTCAAACTTGTCCACCTGCTGTTTCCATGTAGCAGCATCCCAGTAATCAACGCCCATATCTCCCCAATACTTGCCCACTTTCAAGTCGGTGTGCATCATCACAGCTTCACTTTGCTAATGAACAACAGTTGATAACAAAAGTCAGACAAATATAACAGAGTGAAGCTACTGTGTTGATCAGTATATGGACTTTACTACAAATTATACAAGTAAAAGCACGAAATTTCCAATAAGAAAGAAGAGAAAAAAGACTTAAGCTTGGAGGAAACTATAAAATAATCATTATAGGTATGACCATTATTTTCAATAAGAACAAAATGAATGAATCACGTGTCTAGTTGCAGGAAGTTCCATACAAGTTGATCAAAAAGACACATCTGAACAAGCATCTAATGTAAATATAGTTGTTTCAACCTGCTCTACCAAAACAACAGTTGGGACCAAGAAAACAGCAAAGAAAGGCTGCATAGGCTTTCGTATAAGGTAGGCATAGCTACGCAGAAGCATGATTGCAATAAGTGTCTTTCCAGAACCAGTCTCTAAGAACACAATGGTATTCTGCTTCATTGCTTTCTCCAATGCTTCCAGTTGATAGCTGTCCACATCAAAACCCCAAAAAAATGAATCTTTTATCAGTTCAATAAAACAGACTACTAGCAGGGTAAGTAAGAATACATGTACTACTAGTTTCTAGAATTGATTTCAGAAGCCTACTTTCTAGCAAAAGGGAGAGGATCAGCAGCAAAATCTTGAGTTCCCCCATCAATTTCCATAGCAATTAGCTCCATTGGCTTCTTTTTCCTTTCTATTTCCAGAAAAAACATCAGTTGGGTATCGATCAAAAATCCCAAAAAAAATCAATTTCAGGAAGAAATAAATAAAGCAAGCATTTTTACAAACAACAGGGGGCTACAATCATCCAACCAACATCAACCCATTATTCCTTAGTTATTTTTACTTCATATTTGAACTAAATACAATATAAACAAACACCTTAACAGTTTATCAATAATCTGCAATTTCTTGAACCAAAAAGATGCTATTTTTTAAACTGGTATCAGAAAAACAACAGAACCATATTATTAGTCTTTACTTACACTGATAGAAGAACAAGAAGGACACAAAATACAGAGTGAGAGTGAGATTAGGAGTGAGAGTGAGATTGGCGATATGAAGAAATGCTGGGAAATTTATCAAAATATAAAAGGGACATTTTGGCTTTCCTAGCAAGGAATAGATGGTCATTGGTGGAGCTATATTCCCCACTGGCCCCATTAAAAATTCACCATTTTAGATTTCTTTTGAAAATAAAGTGAAAAAGATGGAAACGACGAGGAAGGAAGTCTCTTTAGCTTTCCTAGGAAGGAAGAGATAATCATTGGTGGAGCTACATTCCACACTGGCCCAAGTAAAAATTCACCAATTTTAGATTTCTTTTGAAAATAAAGTGAAAATACGGAACAGGAGGTGGAGGAGACTTCTCGATATTTTAGCTTTCTTAGCAAGGAAGAGATAGTCATTGGTGGAGCTGCATTTCCCACTAGCCAAGTAAAAATTCACCAATTTCAGATTTCTTTTGAAAATAAAGTGCAAAGATTGAACAGGAGAAAGGAGGATACTTCTTGACTTTTGCTTTTGTCCGAGTAGATAGAAGGAATTTTGAAAGACAATTGCTCTACTTTATATTGTACCCTCTATTATATTTTTTTAATGTATATTACTTGATAGTAAAATATTTTTTTTATTTAATATTTTTATATTAAAAATTATATATTAGTTCGCTATACAATATAATATGAATATAATAGATAAATATAACATATCGCCCAAAACTGCGGTTTCCTAGGTGCTGCTGCTGATGCTGTGAAAATGGGTAAAAAGGGTGCATGGATGCAGTGAGAATCTCCAATGTGTTCACCGGATACCGCTCGGGCTCATCCCATTCCCAGCATACAGAACATGAAAGGCAAACCAAATTATCTACGCAGTTAGGAGGACTATTTTTGCACTGTCTAGATACATTGCATAGGTATTTAATTAGTTTTTAAATTTCAAAACTTTTTTTTTTTTTTCTATCCACACTCGATGATAAAAACAAAATTTCTACACAAATAATATAAGAAATATTAATTTGTTAAATTTTGAATAGATGGGAGTAAATTCAAGTTTATTTCATCACTATCACACGAACAAAATTGGAGAAGACTAGATAGATTCGGCCTAATAGGAAGGGTGAAATAAAAAATTATACCCAAGTGTGAGGTCTAAAGGTAGGTTGTTTTTTTTTTTTTTTTTTTTTTTAAATATTTCACCCAGCCTATTAGATTAGGTTTAGATAAGTATTTGCAAATTTAGTATTTGTTGAAGTTTTAAAACTTGGTTTTATGTTTGGTTTAGTAAGTACAAAATTTGAAATTTGAGTATAAATCAACTTGTGTTCGATTGGATAAAAAGTTAGATGAATTTAGCTAAAAAAACAAAAAACAAGTTAAAATTAAATAACTTGACACTATCCTAGGCCCCATTTGGGGTTGTGGTTAGGAGTGATAGTGGGCCGGGCCAACCCATTGACGCGGCCCGCCTGACTCGTTTTTAACCGGCTCGACCCGACCCGATCGATAGTTACTGTAGCAACTCGGGTCCAGCCCGAGACCGGGAGGAGCCAGCCCCCGACTTGGGGAGTGAACTGTGACTGGCCTGCGGTCAACGGTTCAATCCGTTGACTCGAACCGAACCTCCAACGAGGCTTAGACAGCAGGTCAAACTCGTCGGGCCAACCGTTGCAAAATGTTTTTTTTTAAGGCTATTAATCAATGTTTTAAAAATCGGATCGGGTATTGAATGGCGGCCTGTCCGGTTTGCTGTTCAACAGGTCCGATCGGTTGAACTGGCCGGTTCACTAATTTAGGTTTTATATATATATATAATCAAAGTACGATATAATTTAAAATGACCTAAAATATATTTATATAAAATCTAAAATAGAAGTGAAACACTATTTTTGGAGAATTATAGTCTAATGCCTAAAGTAATACTGATCAAATTTCTTATAAGAAAAGTGAAATTTATACAAAAATAAGTGTAAAAAAGATGAAAAATAATAATAACTTAATAGTTAGGCTTTTGGTGTGTTCAATGTTTTGCCATTTTGGAGTTTATTTCACAATTTCTTAATTTTTCTCTTTATTTAAATCATTTCTTATTCTGAAATTTTAAAAATCACCAAAATCGGTTCAACCGATTTTTTATCGGTTCCTGATTTTTTGCTGGTTCTGTCCGATTTTTTGGACAGAGCGGATATATAGTTGGACCAGACCAACTGTTCCGGATCGGATTTTCAAAACATTTTTTTAATGACTGTTTTACCCCTCCAACAGCTATAAAATGGCTAGTTTTTGGGTTTAATGTTGAAAAAAAAAATTCTACAAATACCACACAATTTTTTTAACAAATCACACAACAATTCTCTCTACTCTCTTTTATTTCCTCTTTATACTCTCTAACTCTATCTCCAAGTGCTATTATAATTTCTTTCATACTATTTAATAATTATAATATATAGTATTTTAGAAATTTAAAATTAGTCTTAAGTTGAGTGCTCAGTTGAAGATTTGGAGATTTATCCAAAATTCAAGTACTGAAGTGCTCAAGTGGAGTTCAAGTACTCAAGTGTATAAATTGAAATTCAACATTTCAATTTTCAAGTTGGTTTTTTCATACTTTTTAATTTATTAATTGTCTTTATCAACTCTCTTATTTTTTTTCTTTATTATTGTTTTGTTATATTCTTTTATTTGAAAAATTAGTAGCTTGCGTCTTTAGTTTTCATAATATCACTTTATTTGTTTCTTTATTTAAAAAAAAATTTCCATTACAAGAAAATGGAACAAGAATCACAAGCACCCCACATCCTACTAGATGGTCCTAGAATATTTGTTGATTTAGATGATATAGATAACCAAAATGAACAAACACCTACTAAACAACCCACTACTACTAAAATGAAAAGTCTCGTTTGGGAATTTTTTTAAAAGAGATGAAGAAAATGAGACTGCTAACTTGTAAATTATGTGTTCCACCTATATCATTTAAGCACAAAAAAGGGGGAATCGGAACACTTAATAGGCACATTAGTAAAAAATATAGTGAAGCTCAAGAAAAATCAAAATGGTTCAAACACAAATTCACACCACACAAGGTATGGTAACGGGCAATTTTAAATATTCACATGAAAAAATATAGAGAAAATGGTTAAATGGATAGTTAGAGATTAATTGCCTTTTATTTTGAGTGAAAGTTCCAATTTTGAACAATACATGCAACAAGCTGTGAACCCACAATTTAAAAAGGTTCCTAGAAATCCTTTGAGAAGTGATATTAAAAGAATGTATAGGGAAAAGAAAAATGAATTGATAGCTACTATTGCATCGACTAATAGTAAAGTTGCCTTTATTGTCGATTCTTGGAAAGCAATCACAAATAAAAATTATTTTTGTATCACTGCATATTGAATAGATGTAGATTGCCACTTACAAAAGCAAATTATTAGTTTTTAAATTTTTGAACACCCTCACAATGCCTCCCAAATTACAAGGTTGATACTAATTGTGCCCGTGAATATGGTTTGCTTGAAAAAGTTGTATCCATTTCTTTTGATAATGTCTCAAATAATACTGTAAACGTGTCTATGTTAAAAGATATTTTCAAACTTGTTTTAGGTGGTGAATTATTTCATAATAGCTGTGCATGTCATGTACTTAATATTTGTGTTCAAGATGGTTTAAAAATGGTTGAAGATATTATTAGTCCAATTAGAAGTGCTATTTATTTTATCCGTTCATCTAGTGCTCGTCAACAAGATTTTAAACTACTTTATTTAGAAAATGGCATGAAACTTAAACATTTTCCAATAGATGTACCTACTGGGTGGAATTCTATTTGTCATATGTTATCAAGTACTTTTGGTTATGAAAAATTACTTTCCGCAATTTATAAAGTAAGAACTTAAATTGGAGGGCTAGCTTAGGGGCTAACTCGTGGGCCAGCACATCTCGGCTAACCGGCGGTGTGTGGCTAGCCCGAGGGCCAGCTACTGGCCAGCACTTCCTTGCTTCTACCCGGTTAGGCCCGGAAGCCTACCACAGACCAGCGCGTGACAAGTTATCACAGCTTGAACCGGCGGGCCTCCAGCCCACCGCCACTTCTAGTTGTAGTGGTTATTACAAAGCACTTTATTCATTAAAACTTTAAAAGAAATTATTTTTTAAATGTTTAATTTTATTGTTTGGGAATAAAATTGCATAAGTACTTTTATATGTGATAATGCATGATTTTGATTTTTTAAGAGTATTTCTATATTTGTTTAGTTTTAAATTAATGATAAAAAAGTCAAACTTTATCTTTAATTATTTTAAAAAGAAAAAGCCAACTCAAAAGCACTAATTTTTAGCTTAAGCAAAAAGTGTTTTTGGGACAAAAAGCTCTATGTCTACATTTATGGAATGATGTTTACCAAACACTTTAAAAGTGCATTTATCATCTAAAAGTACTTTTTTAGTAAAAGCACCGTAACCCCAAACGAGGCCTTTGGTAATTTCCCTAAACGAACATACAACACTAGATTAGTTTCGATTACACCTAGTAATATGCTATATAACATAGTACTCCCTCTGTGCACTTTTAAGTAGTGTTTAAAGTTTTGACACAGAGATTAAAATTGCTATTAAATAGTCTAAATTTTAAACAAAATTGATCATGTATAACTAAGTTGCTCTTTTGACTAATAACAAATTAAAAGAGTCCCAACATTAATTTTTTTCGTCACACTATTTTCTCTCCTCTAATCTCAAGTCTGTTCATCTTTCGTAATTAATGGAGTTGGAAAGAGAAACAGGCAAAATTAGTATAAAAAAAATTAATAATTAATTAAATAATGCTTCATTGGATTTTTAAAGTGGCATTTAAAATGAAACAAATTTTTTTTTCTAAAATGACACTTAAATGGGAACGGAGGGAATATATGTCTAGGAATTAGGAGTGCTATTAAAAAATTTTTTTATTAAGGGCATAGTAATCAAAATTCTTAATGCTCAACAAGCATATTCAATAACTAGTTTTGAACCCGTTCAATATAAAATTAATGCTTTCCATTGATTTTTTTTATAAAAAAAAAAAACTTTGCTATAACTTTATTCATATCTTGAAAAAGGATTCCAACTTTATTTATTATTTATTTTTGAATTCATAATTTTAAAGTTCATTGTTTGTTACAAGAATAACAAAAACATTAGTTATATAAGTATTAACTAACATAAATGAAAGTTGAACATTTAGTCCAATCATAAATAAATTTTTTTAAAAAAACTATTAGATAATATTGGGAAAAATAATCTATTTTTTTGAAACTTCTTTTTCCTCCTGGTCCTTTTTTTCCAACTCCACATCCAATCCTGTACGCATATCAACATGAACTTGTTCTCTATTCGTTAGATATAAGACTAATCTCCTACTTGATAGCTTTGCATCATCCGATTTTAAAAGTTTGAAATAGGACCTGTCCAATATCTTACATTTATTAAGATAGAGATTATAGCATGTATATTTTAATTCTAATATAAATATAAAATACAATTTAATATTTAAAACACAATTTTTTATATACTTCAATAATAATAGAAAACTAGTTTTTAACCCGTTCTTTGAACGGGAATATATGTAAAATTGATGTCTTTCATTGTTAAATTTAGAAAAAATAACTTTTCTATAACTTTATTCATATTCGAAAAAATACTCCAACTTTATTAATTTTGTTTTGTTCAAACTTCTAAAATTCGTTGTTAGTTGCAAGAATCACAAAAAATATTAGTTATAAAAGTATCAACAAACATAAACAAAAATTGAATATCTTGTTCAATAAATAGTAAACATAATAGATAATAATGGAGAAATATAACTTAATATTTTGAAACTTTTTTCCCTCCTCGTCCATTTTTTTTTGACTCCAAATCCAATTTGCACATATATCAATATGAACTTTTGCCCGTTTTAGATTAATAATATTATATTATATTCATGTTAAATTTGCAAAAGCAAAGTATACTTGATTAACATGATTGAACACATGATACTTCAATTGGCTCTAGAAAGTGCACTTTACATTTGCAAAAAGATGCATGATGTACATTTTGTTTCAAGCGGACATTTGAACAAAATTTGTATAATAAGCAAGAGATAATAAAGAAAATAAGACTATCTAAGTTAGGAGTGACAATGGGTCGTGTCAGATTCTTATCGTATCGGTCTTTATTGGGTTCCTGTCAAAAAATTTGAATATGGACACGACCCATTAAACTTTCATGTCATGTTATGACCTATTTATTAACGTATTGATTCGACATGACCCATTAACCCGTTAAACTTTTTAGATAAATGCAAAAGTTACTTAGTTTACCCGGAATGACACCATAACCTACAATTAACCTATTTACTCGAATGACACAATATGCTATTAAAGGGTGTATTAGTGTCAAATTTTCATAAATACCCAACCAATTAACGCGTTATTCGAGTTACTTGATATCCTAATAGATTCTATACCGAATAGGTCGTGTCTTGTTATTCGATATGATACCCGGTTATTGAATCAACCTGTGGGTTGACACAATATGACCCATTTAACTTCGGATTATTAACGGGTAGACTTGATATCAACTCAATTAAATTCAAATCATGTTAAATCCGTTATTTTTGTGTCGTGTCCGAAATTACCACTCTAATCTAAGTTAGACATTTTCTCCAAAATCCAAATACTATCTATTAGTGCAATTGCGTACGTGATGTGTATACAACTTATTTAACTTAAAATAAGGTATGCACATGCTGGAAAATCTTTTCATATCTTTGAAGCAATTAACATTTGAAATGCTCTAAGTATGCAATGAAAAAAGTCAAAAGAATAAGGACATGAATCACTGTGTAAGCAATATGCTCAATTAGCTCTATCAAAAACTTTCCAAGCCCTTACCCTAAACATGAACCTCACGTTATAATTAATACACATAAAGAACCAGTATTTCTTCCTTCACAATAAAAAGGTAATATACTTATAGGTAATATAAGCAACTACTCCCTTATTACTTAAACTCTTTTCTGTCCACCAAAGAAGACATTTGATTACTATCTGCATTTGGATCCCCCTCCTACACAAAGATATAACGTGCTTTTGGATTAACCATTCCTTTATGCTTCACTTTTTTTTCCTACTAGCCACTCTGATCCGTATGATGCTCTCACATTTAACTGTAAAATGCAATTGACAAAATGAACAAAACAAAATAAAGAAATAATCTTGCCACATTTTCATTAAATAGAATATTAAACCATCCTATTTCAGCTATCTTAAAAAGCTTGTTAATATATTTCTTTATACGGGACAACAGCTTATCCCCACATCAAGACTCCAAGTATACAGAGAATCCTGAATACAACTTCACCAACCATTCCATAAAATATAATAGCTTGTTATCACAGACTAAGGTAATCAAGCATCGATTGCCACATATATCCATGTTAAAAAAGAAAACCATTTGAATCTATTAATCAGATGTCATATCATTTGAAAAAACATTTGAAACTATGCCACCTGAACTGTTAGCATCTTACTTTTATACTTTTTATACATTTTTTCCTACTTAATCATCCAGAAAAATCATTTGTAAAAGCGAGAAGATGGGCTAGGGCATTAGTGATGAAAAGCATGAGCACATATATCCTCATCAAAATGAAAATAAGAAAACAATTTAATAGCAATTCATATAGTGAATCTCAGCTTCACTAAACATACTGTAAGACGATATCTAGTCCCCAACCAAGAGGCAAAAGCTCAAGTGATACAGATGACCTATTCCTCCTCGATGGCGCTTTTGTATATATATATATATTAATTTATAACCACCCACTTGACATGTGCATATGAACAAAATAAAATAATGTAACATCCACAATTAGTAGCCAAGAAGAATAGGTTAAGTTTAATATTATGGACATGCTACTCCCTATAATTTGACAGAGGTTAAGTGCGTCTTCACAATATTCAGAATGAATGTCATATTTATTGAATACTTATTATTTCATTGAATCTATTTCATTACTTTTACAAATTTAAAATATGTATAGACCATGAACACTGGATACAAAAGCAAAATATGTTTAGATCATAAACACTGATATATGAGGATAACAATGCATCCACAAAACTTAGATGTGATTTTAGAGTTCTGATTACCTCTTTCTGTACGTGAGATTCCTTTTCTATCTATATTTGTTAAATTTTTTTCTAAAGCATCCTGTGATAGATTTGTCAATATTATTTAGAGAGTTAGTAATTAACAAAATAACATGTTGTTGATTGCAGGATTAATCCACAAAGAAATCAATAGCAAAAGAACGGCGATCAAACACATGCCCTTCAAGACTCATTACAAATTATGGGTCTGGTGGCAATTCAAACTATAGGAGTCAATAAGACCATGGAAATCATGAAAATTAACAATCAACATTACTTGTGATTGAGCAATACCAATAAAAAGAAAAAGAAAAGAAATTTACCTAGTGAAGGTGGAATTCATATGCTAAATCAAAATAATATCATCAATATCTACCACCAAATCCCATAAATAATCTCTATTTCCCTTTGTACCTTTTTGTATATATATGCGTGTTTGATTTCTTGATAGGGCATTTTTTTTTTTTTTTTTGAATTTGAAATTAGATAAAAGATCTTGATAATTTTGGGTATATTTGAAATTTTAAAAAAAAAAAGGAAAGGGAAGAAGGGATATTCGAGATTGAGAAGAGACAGATAGGCATTGTAGGACCAATTTTCGAAATTGAAGAAGAAGAGGGATATAAGATGAATCTGCTTAGGGAAGATAATTGGGTGAAAAATAGATAAGTATCCAATTATGGTGAGAAATGATGAGTTCAATCCTATGATAAAGCTAATTAAAATTCAAATATAAGGATACTTTCAAGCAGTTATCTTGAGTTCGAAAAGTGGGATAAGCAGCCAACACAAGCGTGAAAGGGATGGTGAGAAAAATGAGAGAGGAGAGAGGGTGAAAAAGAAAATCTGGTTAGAGGTTTAGAGAGCGAGTAGTATACACGTACCAATTAACTTGTACCAAACAGAAAAGAGGATGTAAAATAGGTAACTACAAAGTGTCAACTTTATTATATTTATATATGATTCATAACATAACTAATATCTCCTTAATACTACATGCTTAGAGGGACAGAGTTAGTTTTGTAGAGATAATGATATTAACTCCTCTTCAAAACAATGCTTGCACAATTCAGATGAATATTGTAAATAGGTACCATTTAACCTAGGTTATGTATTCGAATCACTTAGAGAGTAGGTAGAGATTTGTTGTAAATTCAATTTTTTTTTTAAATTACCATTGAACAATAATAGGAACTCTTCACTAAGTCACTAGTTTTGATATGATCCCGTTCTTTGAACAGGTTAGATAATATTGGGAAAAGATAATCGATTTTTTTGGAACTTCTTTTTCCTCTTGATCCTTTTTTTTTTTCCAACTCCACATCCAATCATGCACACATATCAACATGAACTTGTCTTCTCCATTCATTAGATACAGGAATAATTTCCTACTTGATAGCTATGCCATCATCCAATTTTAAAAGTTTGAAATAGGACTAATTGATTGTAGGAGATTAGTCTATTATCCTTTTTTTTTGTTGTTGAGAAAATATAGAATAAGCTAATACATAAACCATCCAAGCATAGTTATTAAACCCAGACCAGTAAGGAATCTAGTGAAGGAGGTAGATCAACAGGTTACTTGTTCAACCAGTGGGTTACTTAAAATATATTATTTTATTACTACATAACACTTTAAAAATATTAGATACAAGAACTTTAATAAAAATATGAATAAAAAAGTATTATTAAATTTAATTAGTTATAAATGAATTTTAAATTGATAATTTCACTAAAATTTTTAATGAAATATGTAACTTTTTATTTTTTATTTTTTGAAATATGTAATTTTAGTTATTGAAAATGTGTAATTTTGAAAATAACTATTGTACAATATATGATCAAATAAACACATTGGATACATTATATTTTTATTATTTCTTAAATTTTTGCTCTTCATAATGCATTTTTTATGATATATTTCATTTACAAAATCACAATGATACAATGTTTTGGAGAGTACTTTATATTGTGAAAAACATAATATCTCATTATTTTGCTAAGTTATGTCTTCAAAATTTTTTTTTTTTTTGAAAAAATAGATTTATTTTTACTTCAAGACATTTATAGTTTTACTAATGGGCATGGACACACATTATGTGTGTGATTTTAAATAATTCCTGGTAGTTTGTTTTTTGTGTAGATTTTAAAAATTAAAAGAGGCAAAAAAATTAAAGAGAGACACCACCAGACCAAAGTAGTGCTTTCCCTTTATATATTGTATAGATTTTGAAAAAAAAAATTATCTAAATGTTATAGATTGTATAACCATATCATATCTATATCTAACAAAGTCGAGTAATTGTTATCTACATTTACACTCCCTTTCCTACATGGCATGATAAACAAGCGCGTCCAACTTACAATTGCTATGGATAAACTGTTTTCACCTATACGTACTCTCTATCTCTCCTCCTCTTTTTCCTCTTTTATTTCCTCCTCATGCCTGATTAATCCATCCTCCTTTCTCCAATTTCAAAAAAAAAAAGAAAAAAAAAGAATCGATCTGCCTCTCTGTCTTTCAATTTTAGTAACAAATCCCTATCTACATCTTTTCAATTTCAAAAACAATTTCAATCTATATCCTTACCACTTATGCATAGCAGAGTTGAATCAATCATAGTGGAAGAAATATAGAATGCAGAGCGAGTTTACTCACATCTGGCAACTTTGGCTCCTTAAACGCCTCGTCGGACAGAGCAAAAATCATCAACCCTTTATCTGCCCCTACTTATAAACCTTAAAAGGCTCGTTTGAATAATCAAATTAGCAAAGGTTTTGTAGATTTTTTGTAACCAACGGAAAAATTGAGGAATAAATAGTGATGAAAAATTTTAGATCTCAATTTTTATGGAGAAGAAAAATTTTTTTTTTTTGAACCATATGGAGAAGTCGCAAAATGACTGGGAAATGTTTGAGCTTTGGTCGAAAATTAAGTGGGTTTATTTGTCTTGATTTAATCGTTGGATTTGGAGTTGGGTTAGGAGTGTGCATAGGAATGGACGAAATGAGTAATCTGGGTTTGTGAAAAGAAGGTATGAAAGCCTGAGAGGGGAGAGATGGGATGAGATTGTGCGAGTCCCACTAAAAAATGGTTTATGGGAAGTAAATTAATTTCCTAGACTTTTGATACGTAATTTTGACATTTGAATCAATATTGCTCTGGCTGGATAGGATTTTCTAATGGCATTAACGTCAGCCAAAGTTTTTCTTTGTTGTTTTGGTATTTTTCTTAGCTTTTTATAATTTTTTTTTGTCTCACAATTTTTTTTCTTAAAGTTTCTTTGTTTTTCTAATTTTTTTATACATCTTTTTGGGTTTAGGCTACTTGAATTGATACAAAGGTATAAGCATAGGTAAACTTATTATTCACACTTTATTTTCATTTTTTCTTCAGCCATAATACTAATGTATTAATTTTTTTTGTTTGGTATTTTTCTCTTAACTTTTTATAGTTTTCTATTAATTTTTCGTTGTTTTTCTGATTTTTTTTATTTTGAATTTTTTTTTTGGGTTCAGGTTGCTTGAATGTATACAGAGGGATAAGCAGATGTAAAAATTATTATTCACACGTTATTTTCACTTTTTCTTCAGCCATACAAAAAATTTTTTTTTTTGTTTGTTATTTTTCTCTTAACTTTTTATAGTTTTTTTTTTTTTTTGGCAATTCTTTGGGTTCAAATCATCTTCAACCATTTAGGTAAAGGTTTTTTTCACATATTCTTCAGCCATAGGGGTAATTTTTTTTTGTTTGGTATTTTTCTTAAATTTTCATTATTTTTCTGATTTTTTTTTTTTTTTTTTGCTTCAATGTATATAGAGGCATAAGCAAAAGTAAAAATTATTATTCAAACTTTATTTTCATTTTTTTTCTTCAGCCATAGAGGTAATTTTTTTTGTTTAGTATTTTTCTTAAATTTTGGTTGTTAGCACTCCTTTTTTCTATTTTTTTGGCTTTTTTTTTTTGGCATTTTTGATAATCTTCACCTCTACCTCTCTCCACCTCTAAGTCGCCCATCAGATCGTCAAGCACTCTTAGAACGACCCAGATGTTGTCAAGCGAGAAGTGCTAAGCATTGCTTGTGATTTTTTTCTTAACTTTTTAAAGTAGGAGATTAGTCCTATATCTAATGAATGGAGAACAAGTTCATGTTGATATGCGTACAGGATTGGAAGTGGAATTGGAAAAAAAGGACCATGAGAAAAAAGAAGTTCCAAAAAAATAGGTTATTTTTCCCAATATTATCTAATAGGTTTATTTATTTATTTATTTATGATTGGAATAAATGTTCAACTTTTGTTTATGTTAGTTAATATTTATATGACTAATGTTTTTGTGATTCTTGCAACAAACAGCAAATTTTAGAATTTTGAGTTCAAAAATAAATAACAAATAAAGTTGGAGTCTTTTTTCAAGATATGAATAAAGTTATAGCAATTCATTTTTTTTTTTTTTGAATTCAATAGAAAGCATCAATTTTATATCTATTCCCGTTCAAACGGACGGGTTCAAAACTAGTTTAGATAGATTTCAATTTGAAATTCAATTTTTTCTAAATTATCCAAACATGTTGAGTAGTTGGGGATTTTAAATTAAACAACATTTATAAAGCATTTTAATGGTCAAAATGAATGAATTTGAACTTTACCTAAATCTGATATCATTTTAAATCCATTCATGTCAAATTTATTCATTTAAAACATTTTTTACAATTAAAATTTATCCATCCACATGGACCATTTTAGTATTCTTATTATAGGGAGATTGTACAGCCGCTTTAGGGTATCATACCCTTCATTTAATGCTAGCTGATAAACCCATGCTGTGCACAGGAAGATGAAAACATCAAACTATAGAATAAAATAATTGGAAATTCTATAATCCTTTGTAGGAAACTATTCCCTTAACTTTAAAAGGCTGTGCAGTAGTTTTTAAAGTACATGATATTATAAACTATACAACCATTTAAAGCACAAGAAAATTATTCCCTAAAAGGGACCGTAGAATTTTCCTAAATATTAGTTGAATGATTATTATTAGTTGAATGATTATTACTTGAAATTTCAATATTAGTTGAATGATTATTGTTTGAAACTTTTAATTATTCAGTAATTAAAAGATAAACAAAATTGATGAACTATATAGTAAGTTCTACATAGCAATACACTAAAAAAACAAAGAAGACAATTAAGGAATGCGATTGTTAAATATGCAATTAAAATTGTTATGTTATTGTCCTACAAAAATTGATTATTAAGCACATTATTAAACACATTAATTGATTATCACAAATATTAGTTTCATTTGTATATGACAATTTTTACAAAATTCATGTTCATTTAGTAAAATAATTTTGAAAGATTTCATGAGAAAGAAATTTTTTGTCAGACTATGAGATCAAAATTTCAAAGCATATTTAATTCCATCAAAATGACTAAAATCGAAATGTCATTCTAGATCTCTACAGAATATGAAAGAAAGTGTGAGTTATAACTTAGATAAAAAAGAAAAAAAAAAAAAAAAGAACCCTTCTAGCTATTGATTTGCGATTCAGCATAATAAGCATACTTGTAAATGTTGACCATGAAAAATACCAAAAAATATAGAAGACATAATATTGAAATTAATTTTTAACATTATATATTTGCATCCTCATTTACTAGTAACATCTATCAAGAGATCATTATTAATGAACATACTATTGAAAAAAGATGTAAGGAAAAATATTAATTTTAAAACTTTACTTCTCTTTTGTGATAAGTACGTTATTAAGAATTGTAAGTTTAATCCCACAAAATTTTTTTTTTTAAATCTCATAGAAGTCCTTCAATTTTTCTTTTTACTTTTTGTATGTCAACTATCATTTTATTCCGTAGACGTTCTTTTAGTTTTTTTGATAATCTTTAGAAGATCCCCAATTTTTGTTTATACCTTTTCATCCTCACCTATTCTTGAAATCTCATGGAGGTTCTCCAAGTATTTTTTGCCCTATCAAAACAGTCATCTTGTCCTGATACCTAAAACAAAAAAACTTAAGGGACGAAAAAGTTAAGTTAAAAAGTAAGGATACCTCCGTGGATTAAGAAAATACTCGAAGGACAAAAGAATTTTAGAAAAAATTTGGTGAACTTCTATGTGATTAAAAAATAGTTTGAGAAACAAAAGAATTTAAAAAATGAGGGATTTCCATGGGATTTATTGTTTCGGGATTAAATTTACAATTTGTCCCGTGTCAATTTTTTAATAAAAAGTATTATAATTGGGTAGTAAGAATGAAATTACTCATAAGTAATTATGTTACAATTTTTTCAAATTTATTAATAGTAATCCTTTAAAAATTATATACATAGTATTTTCAAATAGATAATATTTATTTTCCTAACTTATTATAAATAATATAACTTTATATTTGGCATATATTGTAACAAATTATGCTTATATAATGATCCATAATATTTATTTTGTAAATTGTGAAACTTTCAAGCAAAAATAATTATATATAAAGGATAAGTGCACATAATGTGAGGATGTTGAACAAATATGGGCAATGATATTGCCACAGCAAAATCCTTATTGCCACAGCTATTTGTACGTAAAATGTCAAATTTACCCTTACGATATTAACCTCTTTTTTTTTCATTTTCCTCCTCTTCCACAAGCTTCCTCTCATCACCGGTGCACCACCACCCTTTGTTCTTCGCCAGAGTATTTCAGATCCCAATTAACACTCGATGGGCCAAGAATTTCTCCGATCAAACTATTCAAACTCTGAATTTGGGGGCAATTTTTCGAAAGTTTGAAAAAATCTGAACAAAAAGAAATTCTACACGGAGGATTATAGTAGAAACAACCCACAACTCCATCTCAATTACAAATTCCCAATTGCTCAATTCTTGTCCGAACGAACGAACCGCAACAAAAGTCAATCCCTTCTTTCTTTTCCTCAAAAAAAAAAAAAAAAAATTAGTGTGGTTCCAAACATAAAGAAAGCGAAATGGAAATGGCATGCAGCGTAGACGTCGCCAGTAGTGCTATTGTTTCCTTCTGAGCATCGGAGGCTTCGCCAATCAGTTGAAGACGAAGCCGTCGTCACCAATTTTGCAACCAACGCATGCTCAAAACATACCAAACAATTGGAGGATTTTTATCAGTCTTCATGAGAGTTGAAGTTTTGACGATTCCTTAGCCAAACACAAAACGCACACAAGTTGTTTGATAAATTTTCCGGCTCCATCTTGTCCAATCTAAAGTTAGACAGCCAAAGCTAGCCACGGGGTGTGAATTTTGGCATCAAGGCGCTTCTGGTTGCCATCCGAGGGAGGCTTGTGATGGTGGGTGTGGGAATATCTAGAGGGTAGATTTGTCATTTAGAAAAAAAAATGCTGTGGCAATATCATTGCCCAACAAATATAGATAGTTAAAGATAATAGTTAGGTAAATAATTTAAATTCAAATTATTAATTAAGTATTTTACTTTTTACACTTACTACACATAACATGCAAATTTTTGTAATAACTTGTAAAATAAATAAACAAAATTAACAATATTTGTAATAATTGTAGATATTATGAATATTTTTACACTATTTAGTTTTTATTTATATAGATAATATAAGCAATAGTTGATTTTCTACATTTGTTGACATTATCAAATCTTTCAATACTATATATAACGTAACTAAAAGTTGCATATTATTTTCATTAAATTTATCTATATGTGTTAAGTAGAAATGAGCTATTCTTATCATTTTTGGAACTCTAATAAGAATGCTTGGATTGAATAATTAATTAAAAATTGGTAAGTTATTGAGTTGATTATTAAGTGTGTCATGTCTTATAATTAGTTTAATCATCTAATCGTACTGAATTCTTTGGACCAAGATTTAAGTTTTGCAATTTTTTTAAAGAAATGCGTGAAAACTTTGTATTCCTTTTAGTAAACTGTAGTACTTTATAAAGTGTGATCATTGAGCTTAAAAGTATATTGGTATTTTTATAAGTTAAATTGACGTTATCATACTTTTTCTTATTTTTGATAACTTTGACATATATTAATTTTCTCTCAATAAAATGGCCTACGGGGTTTTTGATTAAAAAAATATATTAATTAACATTTTAGATTTTAAAAAATTAGTATAATGATTAATTGGAAACCCATAGCTTGGTTTGCTAGTGGTGCTAGTTCTAAAAACAATGATATATTTAATTTTTTTATGAATATTTTTAACTTACATAGAAATTTTTTTTTGTCAACTAAAAATATCATCGAATCGAAATTTGGAAAAATTAGTACACTAAAAAATACAAACAAATAAATTTACATATAAGAATAGGAAATATATGAACAAAGTTTAGATGAAAATATAAGAGATAATTGGAAATTTAGTCGCTCAAGAAGGTCCCCAAGTTGTATTTAAAATTTTTTTCTTCAACTATTTTCGTGATCTCATGGAAGACCCTCAAGTTTGTATGTGCGCATCTTTTTTTATCAAATAAGTCATGTGTAGACATGATAATAAAAAAAAAATCAAGGGACAAAAGAGTTAAGTAGAAAAATATAGGCTATATTTATGGATTATGAAAATATTTGAGGGACAAAAAAGTTATGAAAAAATTTAAGGGGCTTATGTGCAATTAACATATCTTAAGGATGAAAAAATTTAAAATATTATTTGAGGGATCTTTATGAGATTTTAAAAATACTTTAGGGATTAAATTTGCAATCTCCTATCATTTTTAACTCCGACTAGTATGTTTGGATTGAATGATTAATTAAAAATTGGTAAGCAATTAATGCAGTTGATTAATAAGTTTGTCATATATTATAATTAGTAAAATCATCTAACTGTATTGAATGATTTGGACCAAGATTTAAGTTTTGAAATTTTTTTATATATGTATACAAAATTTTTATTCATTTTAGTGAATAGTAGTACTTTATTAAATATGATTATTGAGTTTAAAAGTATATTGGTATTTTTATAAGTTAAGTTGACATTATCTATAATTTTTCTTTTTTTTTTTTTTTGGTGCTAACTTTGACACATATAATTTAACATTTAACATGTTTAAAAAATAGTATAATGATGAATTGGAAACCCATAGCCAGCACGTTTGCTAGTAGTGCTGATTCTAAAAACAATGATATATCTATTTTTTATCGATATTTTTCACTTGTATAGAACATTTTTTTGTCAATTAAAAAATAGTGTCAAATCTAAATTTTAAAAACTTAGTATACTAAAAAATACAAACAAATAAATTTAAATATAAGAATGAGAAGTATATGAACAAAGTTTACATGAAAATATTAGAGATAATTGGAAATTTAGTCCCTCAAGAAGGTCTCAAAGATGTATTTAAAAATTTTTATCTTCAACCATTTTCATAATGTCAATGAAGTCCCTCAAGTATGGTTGTGTGTGTGTGTGTGTTTTTTTTTTTTTTTTTTCTAAATCAAAGTAGTCATCTAGACATGATAATAAAAGCAAAAACTCAAGGGCAAAAGAGATGTTTAATAAAAAAATATATATGGGCTATATTTGTGGATTATGAAAATACTTGAGGGACAAAAAAGTTATGAAAAAGTTTAGGGGACTTATCTGTGATTAACATAATTTATGGATGAAAAAAATTTAAAATATAATTTGAGGGATCTCTATGACATTTTAAAAATATTTTAGCGATTAAATTGCAATTATCCTATCATTTTTGAACTCTGATAATAATGATTGGATTGAATGATTAATTAGAAATTGATAAGCTATTCAGTTGATTAATAAGTTTGTCACATCTTATAATTAGTATAATTATCTAATTGTATTGAATGATTTGGACCAAAATTTAAGTTTTGTAATTTTTTTTATAAAATGTACACAATTTTTTTATTCATTTTAGTGAATTGTAGTACTTTATAAAAAGTGATTATTAAGTTTAAAAGCATATTCATATTTTTATAAGCTAAGTTGATATTGTTATACTTTTTCTTATTCTTTTGCTAACTTTTACGTATATCAATTAGCTAATAATATTTTATATTTTTAAAAAGTAGTACAATGATTAATTGGAAACTTATAGCTAGCTGGATTGCTAGTGGTATTAGTTTTAGAAACAAATATATAATAGTTATTTTTTATGAATAGTTTTTGCTAACACATAACATTTTTTTCATTAATAAAAAAATAGTGTCGAATCAAAATTTGTAAATTTGGCACACTAAAAAATACAAACAAATAAATTTAAATAAATGAATAGGAGATATATGAACAAAGTTATATGAAAATATTAGAGATGATTGGAAATTTAGTCCCTCTAAAAGGTCCCCAAGTTCTATTTAAATTTTGTTTTTTATCTTCAACTATTTTTGTAATCTTACGGAAGTCCCTCAAGTGTATGTGTGTGTGTGTGTTTTTTTAGAATAAAAGTAGCCATCTAGACATGATAAGAAAAACAAAAATTCAAGGCACAAAAGAGTTTAAAAAAGTAGAGGCTATATTCGTTGATTATGAAAACACTTGAGGGATAAAAGTACTCATAAGTTTTGAAAAAAGTTTAGCGGGCTTATGTGTGATTAAAATAGTTTAACGATGAAAAAATAAAAAATATAATTTGAGGGATTTTTATGAGATTTTAAAAATAGTTTATGGATCAAATTTGCAATTCTCCCTTATCAATTTTTTTATAAAAGTATTATAATTGGGTTGCAATAATGAAATTACTCGTACTCAAACAAGGAAATGTAACTTATGTGGTAAGACGCTTCCCTTATAACTTATAGATCATGGGTTCGAGTCACTAAAGGATTAGAAAGAGTGGTGGTTTATATGTTCCACAATTTTTTTTCAAATATATTAAGAATAAACCTCAAACATTATAGATGTAAAGTAAATAAATATTTAGGCTCCTAATTAATTATGTAAATTATAATTTTATATTTGACATGTATTATAAATAATTGATACTTATATAATGATCCATAACACTAAGTTTTGTAATAACTCTAAAAAACAATTATAAGGGGTAGGTTACATAATATGAGGGTCTTATTGAACAAATAAAATAGTTATAATAGGTTCTAGGTAATTAATTTGAATTCAAATGGTTAAGTAAATATTTCATATTTTACTTTTACTATTTAATATGTAAATATTCTTATACTTGCCACTTGGCAAGATTTTATAGCCTTTCACAAACCACCATTCTTCAATACTATACTAGTTGATAACCCGTGCTATGCACGGGGAGATGAAAATATTAGACTTATTAAATAATAATATTAGTGACGATTATTTGAAACTTTTAATAATTAACTAAATAAAGACAAAAAAAAAAAAAAAAACTAAGCAATTATATTAGTAAGTTATACAGCACTATAATCTAAACTAACATGATTGTTGAATGCGAAATTAAAATTGTTATGTTATTGGCATATAGAAATTGTTAAACATTAATTGTTATGAATGCGATTATATTACTTAATCACAAATGTTTTAAAAATTCATATTTGTTTAACAAAATTATTTTTGAAATATTAATTACATAGTAAATTACATGAAATGAAGAAATTCTAAGTGAAACTATGGAATCAAAATATTAGTAAGTATTTAATTTCGTCAAATTATAAAAATAAGGATGCCATACTTCTTTGGAATACAAATAAATATTTAAAAATATTTTTGGTTCAAAATATTAATAAATATTTATTTTCATCAAATTACAAAAAAAAAAAAAAAAAATATCACACTTATTTGAAATATAAAAGAAAGTGTGACTTATTATGTAGATAAAATGGGAAAAAAAGGTTTCTAATAATTGATTTTATGCTTCAGCGTGCATAGCATACAATTAAATAAAATGATTGAAAAAATGCCAAAAAAAATAGAGAAAACATAATTTTTACTTCCTTGATTATGAATAACATCTATCAATATTGGATACGAGTTAATTATTAATGAACATAATATCGAATGATGATGCAAAGAACAAATTAACTTTAAATTTTGTTTTCCTTTTATATAATCAATTATTAATTGCAAGACTTGTAAATTTATTTCATCAACTATTTTTGCCAAAAGGGTTAATTACACTTTATCCCCTAAACTCAAATTCCAATTGCATTTTGCCCTCTGAACCAAAATAATATATATTTTGCCCTCTTTGAAGGATTCTCTAATATAAGAAATTTATTTTGACAAAGATGGCTTCCAAAAATTTATAGACAAATTTAATTTTCATTTATTTAAGTTTTAATGATTCCATATTAAATTTTTAATTGTTCCATGAAGTAATTTTATATTTACAGTAATTAAACATATTAAAAATAAAATTAATAACTAAGATATTTTTAATGTGGAAAATAAATATTATTAAAAAATTAGTAAGTAAATATTTTACTTACTAATTTAATTTTAATGTTTAGTTAATGTAAAATTTTAATGCATAAAAAATATTTATATTTGTATAGGAAAATAAATGGAAAGTAACTTTTTCCACAAATTTTGAAGGGTAGTTTTTTCAAAAAAAAAAATTCCCATTTTTGTTTTATACTAATTATATTAGGGAATCTTTTATGTTCATCATAAGTGTATATTTTTTGGGTTTATGAGGAAAAATGAAATTGAGGTTTTAGTTCGTCAGGCTATTGTGTAATTAATCTTGTTTAAAATCCACCGGAGGACTTCCACTTTTTAAAATTTTCTGTCTGTCAATTATTTTTATGGTATGGAATTCCCATAAGTTTTTTCTATAATCTTAAGAAGGTACCTCAAGAAAATTCAAAGAGAATCTAAAGTAAATCTCTACCTACCTCTTTGATAACTCGAACCCATGACTTATAGGTTATGGGAGAAGGTCCCTTAAGTTTTATTTATACTTTTTCGTCCCTAAACTATTTTCGTAATCCATGGATGTCCCTCAAGTGTGTGTGTGTGTGAGAGTCTTTCTATCAAAGTAGTCATCCGATTATGGTACCCAAAAAATGAAAAAATTTGAGAGACAAAAGAGTTAAATGAAAAAATATATATATAGGAAATGTTACATTAATACTTGAGAAACAAAAAAGTTTACAAAAATGTTGAGAGAAATCTATGGTGACTAAAAAATAGTTGAGGATGCAAAAATTAAAAAAATAATTTGAGGGTTCTCCATGAGATTTTGAAAAATAAATTTGTAATTTTTCTCTAATTAATTTCTTTATAGAAGTATTACCATGATATACTTGGATCACAAGATTATGTTACACACTTTCATTTTAATTTGAAATACCCTTTAAATATTATATACCTAAAATTGTTTCAAGTAAATAAATATTTTTTTCTAACTTATTAAAAGAATATAACTTTATATTTCACATATATTTTTAATAATCGATATTTATATAATAATCCATAATGTACTATTAGTTTTGTAACTCTGTTGGGAAAAAAATAATTATACGAGATATGATTGCTTAAAACGAAGATTTTGAAAAAAAAAAAAGTAATTAAGATAAGATTTATATAGTTAATTGAGTATTTATTTTTACTTTTACTATTTACCATGCTGACACATGTCAATATATTAGAGCTTCCCATTAAAGGACTCCTTTGCTATACTACTAGGATATCTTACTAAATAGATAAGGAGTTGGGATTTGTAACTTTGGTTTGGTAGTTCCTCTTGGGACAATTATGTGATTTACTTTGCTTAGTTGATGGCCTTTTGGTCACACTCAAAGTGAATGGTCACTCTCACATTCTCATCTTCTCCATTTTTTCCGTTTTGTACATTACTCTCTTCTTCGCTTGTTATTTTTACCTTGTTTTCTCAGCCTTCTCTGCTTTTGTTCCAATTCCTTCATCAACTTTGCTGCAAATGAAACACATTTACTTGTTATTTTGTTGTCTTACCCTCAAATTTTTTTTGATCTCCTAAAGGATCCAAACTAGAAATACTAACGTAATTAAACTGGGGAATGCAAATTCCTTTGTGAATTGAGCAATCGTATTACGATATCAGCTTTATTGTTGCTCAAACTGGGGAATGCAAATTCCTTTGTGTCCTTTGTTTGTAAGAAATTGAACTGTACCATGCATATTACCAACTTGTGGTTCAGTTTTTGTTATTTTGCAAATATTTTAATGGACATTAGGAAAAGGAACCTTAGTTTCACAGCTTACAACAGCTTGCCCCAGATCTTGAGAGTTCTGCTTTAACTGGAGCTACTTTACTGGAGCATCGCAAGCATTTTTTTTCAAGGATTAATTCTATTTTGCACCCCTCAATTTATATGTGATTCTCATTTTGCAACCCAAACTTTAGTTTTAAACACTTTGCACTTGGAACTCACAAATTCGTCCCACTTCAGCCGTTTTTTTAAAACCGTTTAAAAAAATTAACGGAATTTTTTCGTATGTATGATAAATTCAGCAGGATGTATAACAATATTTGTGCATGCAAAAATAAAAATTTCATAAACTTTTTTGACAGTGTTAAAAAAAAAAACTAAAGTGAGATTAATTTTAGAGTTGGGGGTGCAAAGTGTCCAAAACTAAAATCATTGCACAAAATAAAAATAAAGTATAAATTCTTTTTTACAAAAATGAAATTATTCCTTTTTCTATAATCATATCCTGTGCTGACAAAACAACTACTGATCAAAACGTTTTAGCAACCATCTCAAGTAGCAACTAGCAATATAGAAAGGCGCATTATGCCCCTGTTCAAGCAACAGGAACACAAGAAAGGTGAATTTTGAATAATTAATGAAATTACAAGAGCATGGAACCAATTGGTGGGAATGGAATTTGAGGCATTGATATGTTTTGAATGGTAAAGGTTAAATACAGTAAACCCCTTTCAGGTTTGGCATCTTTGCACTAAATTACTTAACGTAATTTTTCTCACTTTATCCTTTTGATTAACGGTCAAATGTAATTCCACCTTTAGTTTGTTTACAAAGACAAATTTACCTCTAAAAGTTAATCGCAGTAAACTCCTTTAAAGTTTAAGCGATATTTTACTTTAATCTCTCATATAAGTTTTGTATCATTTAACAATTTTGAGATAAATAAAAAGCAATAATGTTGTCAATATTGTTAAAAATATAAGTATTCTCTAAATTAATTAGTAATTCTAATTCTCGAATTATACTTTCTTCAATATTTAAAACTTAAAAACACGATCTTATACAATTAGTTTTTAAATTTTTGATGAATTATTAAAGCTATTTCATCTAAATTATTTTAATTTGAGGTTTAGCTTATATGTATAAAGTTACTTCAAATAATTTAGGTGATAGTTGAATTATATTAATAAAGGACAAAAAAAGTAAGAAAAAAATCATTTTAAATAAATATGAAGAAAAGCAAAAAGAAAATAGACTGATATAATTTTAATAGATGATTATCGATTTCATATATTTAAAATTTTGCTTTTACATGAAAATAAAATATAATGGAAAGGCTAAAAAAATATCAATAGTTATATAGAATATTTGTATTTAAATTTTTTTCATAAGTATTTCAGAAAATCATAAGTGATATTGGGAATCATTATATTTTTAGTTGTTTTGACAATAATTTTATATTGATAAATGACCAAAGTAGATTAATTGATACAAAACTAGGATTAGGGACTAGAAAATAACAACTATCTAAACTTTTAAGGGGTTAATTTTATGATTTCTTGTAGTGTCTGGGGGTAAAAGTATCTTTCTTGACTTTTAATAATCAAATTTCTGATGTGTACAAACGGAAGGGACAAAATAAAAAAAATAACGGGGATTTAGTGCAAAACAATCCAAACCTTAAGGGGATTTATTGTATTTTAACTCGAATGGTAATTGTTGGGTATGCCTTGTATCTTTTGTTTTGTCCTACATTGGTTTGGGAAGAGTATTTCTCTCCACCCAATATTATAAATTAAGGGCCTTAATTAATGTTTTAAGTGCACGAAGCCAAGAGAGCTTTAGTGGGCTTTCAGGGCCTTTATGGTCATCTAACCTTTTGTCTTATTTGGGTTCTCTTGTGCTTTTGTTATAATGGTGTCTATAGCCCATTTTGTGGAGGTCTCTCCAAATTTGTAATCCTCTTTAATTAGTGGATGTTTTCCCCATCGCCCGTGGATGTAGGTCTTTTGACCGAACTGAAATATGTTTTCCAAACCTTATTTTGATGATGACATAAACACTTAATTCTGTAAAACAAGCTTTTGCAGAAACAGAGCTTTCGAACGCATAACCGTCCGAACTAGGTCAAAACTCCTCGGACGCATTGCATCGTCCGAACGAATGGCGAAAGAATGGGATCCTACTGCTTCTCTTTCGGACACTCAGGACCGTCCGAAACCTCTGTCGGACGAAGGAACGGACGCATGCACGGACGTCCGAACGAAGCTCCTCAACGAACTGAAAGAAGATCGGACGGTGCCTCGGACGCATTCAATACTTCTCGGACGTCCGAAACCCCAACGGCTATTTTTTGTGCATTTATTATTTAGCCGTTAGGAAGTAGTTGAAACCACTATTTATTACTCTTATAAATAGGTGCTTTAATAACCTGAAAAGATCATCTAATACATTGAATACAAGCCTTAGAAAAGAGTAATTTGAGTACAAATTGACTATAGTGCTTTGTTGTATTAGTGTGCAATTGTGAGTGTAATGTCAACTTTGAGTGGAGTGATAATCTTGTATGAAAGTGTGGTTGTAAGTAAGATTCTTGGCTCAACTAAAAGAGTTTTAGTGTGAGCAAGAACTCCCAACTTTGTAAAGATTATTGGCTCACCAAGTGTGTGAAACATTCAAAGATCTTGAATGTTTCACACACTTGGTGATTGTTTAATCTTTCTCAAAGTTTACTGTTCTATTGATTTTGTTATATCTGCATTTAATTTGAAAATCTCAATATTTCTCAAAGTATTTTTTAAGAAACCTAATTCACCCCCCCTCTTAGGTTGGTTTGGGACCAACACGGGGTTCCGATCCTAACAAATTGGTATCAGAGTCGGGGACCCAAGTTAAGCCGATTTGATGGTAACAAAGTTTTGGGTTGAGAAACAGACAGGTAAACAGATCAAGCGGCTTAGAACAGATAATGGCATGAAATTTTGTGAAGGCAAATTCGATGAATTTTGCAAAAATGAAGGAATTGTTCGGCACCATATTCATCGAATTTGCCCTCAAAAATGGTGTGGCCGAACGTATGAACAGAACTCTTTTGGAGAGAGCCCGTTGTATAATCTCTAATGCAGGGTTGACAAAGGACTTTTGGGCAGAGACGATCTCTATAGCTTGTCATATTGTCAATCGAGCTCCTTCTGCAGCTATTGATTTCAGAACTCCTGAAGAAGTTTGGTCAGGTACTCCTGCTAATTACTCTGATTTGAAAGTTTTTGGGTGTCCAACATATATGCACGTAAATGATGGAAAATTAGAGCCTAGAGCTAAAAAGTGCATTTTTCTTGGTTATGCTTCTAGATGTGAATATAAGACAACTACTCCACCTTGATCCCAAGTCCCCAAAATTTGTAATTAGTAGAGATGTTACATTTGATGAACTTTCTATGATATCTTCGAAAAAGGAGCCTTCTAGTTCTTGTGATTCAGATACAGATGATAATACGCAGAAGCAGGTGGAGCTAGAGTTTGGTAGTTCTGATCCTTCTCAGTTAGCCTCTTCCACGTCAGAAAAATTCAGTAGATGAATCAGAGTCTATTGAAGAAGAACCAGAGAAGGAAGAGCATTCTATTGCCAAGGAGGGAGATTCGACCACCGCAGCGATATGCAAATTTAGTTGCATATGCTTTGTCAGTCTCTGAAGAAACGGATGGAGTTGGTGAGCCTTCCACCTACTTTGAAGCAGTTTCTTGTGATAATTCAGCTAAGTGGTTGGTCGCTATGAATGAAGAAATTGAGTCTCTCTATAAAAATAAAACTTGGGTTCTTGTGAAGCCGCCTTTAGGTAAGAAAATTGTTGATTGCAAATGGGTCTTTAAGAAGAAGGAAGGTCATCCAGGGGTTGAAGATACAAGGTATAAAGCACGATTGGTTGCAAAGGGCTATAGTCAGGTACACGGTATTGATTTTAATGATGTGTTTTCACCTGTTGTTAAACATAGTTCTATTCGTGTTTTGCTTGCCTTAGTTGCCATGCATGATTTGGAATTGGAGCAACTTGATGTCAAGAATACTAGCTTTCTTACATGGTGAACTTGAAGAACAAATTTATATGAGACAACCTCAGGGATTTGAAGTTGAAAGAAAAGAAGACCATGTTTGCTTGCTAAAGAAATCCTTGTACGGATTGAAGCAATCTCCAAGACAGTGGTATAAAAGGTTTGATTCCTCTATGTTGGGTCATGGTTATTCAAGGAGCATGTATGACAATTGTGTCTATTTTCGAAAATTAAATGATGATTCTTGCATTTATTTGTTACTTTATGTTGATGACATGCTCATTGCTGCCAAGAGTTTTGTAGAAATTCACGCTTTGAAATCACAGTTGAGTAGTGAATTTGAGATGAAAGATTTGGGAGCAGCTAAGAAGATTCTTGGCATGGAAATCAAGATAGATCGAGGAGCTATGAAATTGTTCCTGACCCAAAAGCATTACCTTGAGAAAGTTTTGGAGAAACTTAGCATGAAAAATGCTAAACCTGTGAATACTCCTCTTGCAAGTCATTTTCGACTTTCAGCTGCTCAGTCACCACAATCAGGTATAAGAATCTTTTATGGCAAGAGTTCCATATTCTATTAGAGTCGTTCTATCATGTCTGCGATGGTTTGTACACGTCCAGACATTTCACAAGCAGTTAGTGTGGTTAGCAAGTATATGTCTTATCCTGGAAAAGAACATTGGCAAGCTGTGAAATGGATCCTCAGATACTTGAAAGGTACTTCAAACACTTGTTTGGAGTTTGGGAAAAATAGTGACACTTTGATTGGTTTTGTGGATTCTGATTACTGTCTCTTATACACATCTAGATGTGTATAAGAGACAGATATTCTATCTCAAGATCTGCACACTAAGCCAACAAAGCACTATAGTCAACCACACTTTCATACAAGATTATCACTTGGTGGAAGCAGAATATATGGCCGTGAGCAATCAAAGAAGCCTTGTAGTTGAGAGGTTTGTTTGGCGAGTTGAGTCTGTATCATGGTGTTACTACAGTTTATTGCGATAGTCAAAGTGCAATTCACTTGATCTAAAGATCAAATGTATCATGAGAGGACTAAGCACATTGATGTGAAATTTCACTTTGTTCGGGATACTATTGCTGAGGGGAAAGTTCTTGTTCAAAAGATCAGTACCAAAGATAATCCCGCGGATATGTTTACGAAACCTCTTCCAGTTTACAAGTTCAAGCAATGCTTGGACTTGGTTGGCATTCGTTATTGTTGATTAAGCCCATTGAGGCTTTTGTGGAGAAGGTAGAGCAAGTTTGCTATTTTATTATTTTGTGGATGTGGGCACACGCCAAGGTTGAGATTTGTTATGTGGCTTTTGTCCCACATTGATTATTTTAAGCAGAGTTATGTAGCCTTGGTCTTATAAATAGAAACCTTAGGCTTTGGGCTTTATGTACCAAGCACTAAATATGAGAGAGCTTAGTGGGCTATTGGGCCTTGTTGGTCATTAAGCCTTTTGTCTTTATTTTGGCTTTTCTTGTGTTTTTGTACTAGTGCTTTTGTAGGCTTAGTAGCACTATTCCTAAAGTTTTTGTATTCTTCTCATATAGTAAAATTTTGCTCGCCTTCGCCCGTGGACGTAGGTCTTTCGACCGAACCACGTAAGTCTGGTGTCTCTTTTATTTTCTCTATCTATTATTTTGTTATCATTTGTTTCGGATTGGTCTCGGGACACTTCCTAACAAACTGGAATCAGAGACGGGGACCCGAGTTAAGCCGATTTGATGGTAACGAGGTTTTGGGTTGAGAAATTTTGAATCATGGGTTACTCGTTGGCAAGCAATTTCTTCTTGGTATTGGCCATTTTGTTACACTCTTCTTTGTGTATTGGACGTTTGAGCTTCCGAGTCGTCCGTTTGGTATGTATAAAGAGTTTTGTTGGGCCTATCTTTGTGGATGAGAGCTTCCGAGTCGTCCGTATACATTTGTGAAGAGTTTTGTTGACCTATTTTGTGGATGAAGAGTGGGCTTGCGCTGAGTACAAATTTGGGACTTTGTTGGAGAAGGTGGAGTAGTGTCGATCCATTTGTGAATTCAATAGCANTATCGAGAATTTGGGCTATTACGCTTTTGTGGATAAGGTGGAGAATTTCGTTTTGTGAAGATTTACCATTTTAGAGGATTTATTATGCGATACAAGTCAAGGTGGAGATTTGTTGGGTATGCCTTGTATCTTTTGTTTTGTCCCACATTGGTTTGGGAAGAGTATTTCTCTTCCACCCAATGTTATAAATTAAGGGCCTTAATTAATGTTTTAAGTGCACGAAGCCAAGAGAGCTTTAGTAGGACAATACAGGGCTAGATGGCCATCTAAGAGACAGTCTTATTTGGGTTCTCTTGTGCTTTTGTTATAATGGTGCCTATAGCCCATTTTGTGGAGGTCTCTCCAAATTTGTAATCCTCTTTAATTAGTGGATGTTTTCCCCTTCGCCCGTGGATGTAGGTCTTTTGACCGAATCACGTAAATCTTGTGTCTTTTATTGTTGTATTTCTCTTTATTTATATTCGTTATTAATTTCAAGAGCTTATTAAGTGATTTTCGCAAATACTCGGGGTTCCGCTCCTAACAGTAATGTGTAATTTGTGTCAAATATGTCACAACTAATTAATCAGTATCTTTGTATAGTAGCAATATTATTGTTTGATTTTGTTTATCTGCAATGCACTGTCTTGAAGATATTTCATTCTTTTCCCATTGTTATTAATGAATAAATGAAGCTTTTATCAGTTAAGCTTAAGGGTGTTGGGTAATTAATTAGTGAAGAGTCATATAAACTCACGGATGATAAGTCAATTTTAAAAAAAATTGGACTGATGAATGAAAATGGTAATTTAAACCGATGAGTCATTTATTATACGTTTATAAAAAAAAAAAAAAAATCCATTCATTATGTTGTGTAAATCTCATTCTTTTCTCATTGTTATTATTGAAAAATTGAAACTTTTGTTAGCTAAACTTAAGGGTGTTTTTAATTGATAAGTAAAGAGTCATTTAATTGATGTATGAACAGTCAAAATTTTAATTAAATATTGAATGAATGAATGGATAGTCACTCATGAATTTATGAGTGAATTAATTGTTTGATTATATTTATTTGCATGCATGCTTCCAATCATGACCAATTAGAAGAAACAATATACAGGTGCCGATGATGGTTCTAAAGTATCAGTACGTCTTTTATATAAACAAGGTGAGGATAAGTTCTCCAAATCCTTTCTCTCAAAACATAAATTTGTGCCAAATGGATTTGAAAGGATAACATCTCATCCCCTACTCAATTTGAAGCCAACAAGGACTTCATCACATGAAATCCACTGCAGATGATTTTTAGAGTAAATAATTTCATTAGAAAAAGTAAACTAGTCCAGGTTTTAAATTTCTTTATGGTAGCACCCTGGTTGACTTCAGCTTTACTAATCCTAAAAATCGATCACTGATCCAATTTGAGTACCTCCACAGGATAGAACTCAACAGAAAACTGTCCCTCTATGCCTTGCGGTAATGATTCCTCTGGCATTTATTTTCTTTTCTTCCCCTAAAAGTGTTTATATATCATGTAATTATAATATTTTTTACTCTAATCAACCTATAGTTTACATATTGTAAATTATGTATACTTTTATATATTGCTCTTGTAGCTATAACTTAAGCATACTGTTATAATTGTCACCTCACAATATATATACGCAGATACCTAATCTCACGCATAGCGCGGGGCAGAAACTAGTATATAGATATATAGATAGATAGATGATATCTCGTGATATTCAACCTATAAATAAAATAATATTAGTAGTAATAATTAAATGAAACATTCACTAAATAAAGACAAACAAAACTAAGTAACTATATTCATAACTTCTAAAACTTTAAAAAAAATCAAATAAGGAACATAATCGTTGACGTACAAATAAACTTGTTATGTTGTTGTCTTATAAAACATTGATTGTTGAATATTATTTACTATCCACTGAATTGTAGTATTTAATTACAAATGCTTATTTCATATGTATGACAAATTTTCAAAATTTGTGTTTTTTTAATAAAATCATTTATGAAAGATTACATAGTAAGATTTTAAGAAAATAAATTTTTTTGTGAAATTATAAGATCACAATCTCAATAAGTATTTAATTCCAGCAAAGATTCATTTATATATCAAAATATTTAAAGTAAATTATTTTAATTAATAAATTCAGTAATCCGTTAACCACATTCAAAAAATAACATAGTCTTGTTATTTATATATCATTACTATGAATCATTTGTAAAAAATAAAAACTCTAAAAAGCTTGTCAAAGTCTCAATTTATATATCTTTTTAAACATTAATAATCCAAAATAAATACCCAAAACATAAAAAAATAATGTACATATAATTAACATCTGTTAGTTTTTCTTTCAAAATTGCTCAAGAACTAATTAATTTAATTTATTTATTTTTTTGCTATTAACACAAAAAAAGAGGCATACATATCCACCATTTAGTGAATAATTACAAAATTGTTATTAGAAGCACAAAAATTCTAGGATCTCTAACAATCAAGATATCAATAATTGAAAATCCCATTAAAAAAAGAATCATCTAGGAGAGCAATATTGAATCAAGAATCCTTTATTAAAAAAAGCTCTAGAAGCAAAGAATTAGAGTGAAGGATTATTATTTGTTCGGTGGAATGAATCAAAGAGTAAGAAATATTTTTCTTAAAAAAACTTAAAAGAAGATATAAATGAAAATCTATCGGTTTCATGGAGTAATAGTTAATTTTAGGGTTAATTTCACTTTAACTCCTTAACACTTATGGTCCTTTACTTTAGTCCTGACGTTATTTTTTAGGTATCAAAGTCCTGAACTAATAGTCAAATCTAATGGCATTTAATTTTTATTAAAAAGGACATTTTTAACCTCAAATTATTGATGTGTGGAAAAGTTTTTCCCTTACACTTAAAATAGTTTATTATCTTCCTATAAATAGAGGTTGATGCATTTTGAGACACGGTGATCAAAGATTAAAAGGTTTTGAATCATGTCAACAAAATGAGAGAAAGGAAAAAATGAATGAGGTAAAAATTTAAAGAAAAAATAGAGAGAATGGGAAGTGATACAATTAGTTCTATATAAATTTTAAAAATTTTGAAAAAATTAAGGGGGAATAACTATGGGAAGAGGAGGATAGGGAGTAAGTGTGAGGGATAAGTGATAAAGATGGTAAATTTGAGGTATGTGATTAAGGGAGAGAAGAAAAGGTATGAGAAAAAAAATTGTAGGAGGAACTGAAAAAACCCATACTACACGTAAAGTATATTCAAATAAATAAATATATATTTTTTAACTTATTATAAATAATATAACTTTATATTTGACATGCATTGTAAATAATTGGTACTTATATAGTGATCCATAATATTTAGTATTGTATTTTTTTTGGGAATAAATCAATTTAAGAGGTAGGTTATATAATAATAATATGAGGGTCTCGAATAAATAGTATATGATAGTTAAAGATAATATTTAGTATTAATTTTTCTTTCTACATTGCTTTCTCCTTATAGGTAGTTAAACACTTTCCAGACTTTCTTTTTTCTTTTTTTTTTCATATGCTTTTTACATATTTTTCCTTAAAATTCACTTTATAATATAATTATTTTATGATAAAAATACAAAAATATGATAACATTATTTATTATAAAGCACACATAAGAGTGTAAAAAAATCGTTAGTATAATTATAATGTGAATATCTTAAATAATAGTTGTAGCTAAGCGTAACATCTATGCATTAATATGAATCAAATGGTTAACTAAGTATTTTATTTTTACTTTTTACTATGTAATATGTAGAATTGTTATAAGGATAAGATATAAGTAAATAATTTGAATTTAGATGGTAACTAAAGTATTTTATCTTTTACTTTTACTAATTAGTATGCAGATTTCCTATTATTGTCGCCACTTGTCATCATATAATAATTTCTCAGTAAACACTCCCTTTGCTTTACTATATATATATAGCTATATATATAGATATATAGACTAGCAAGAAATCCCATTCCATGCACGGGTAAACATGCAAATAACTTGTAAAATAAAATAATTAAACAAATAGATATGAAAGTTAACAAAATTAACAATATTTGTAATAAATGTATATATTATGAATTTTTTCACTATTTAGTTTTTATTTATATAGATAATATATGTAACAGTTGGTTTACATGATATCTAAAGTTGTTGACATTATCAATTCTTTGTATACTAGATATGTAATTAACTAAAAGATGATATTATTTCACATTTCATATATATTATTTATGTGTGTGTTAAGTATAAATGAATTTTTTTTTAATTAAGTTTTTGAAATCTGATCAGAATGTTTGAATTGAATAATTAATTAAAAGTTGGTGACCTATTCACTTGATTAATGAGTTTGTCAAATCTTATAATCAGTATAATCATTTAATCGTACTGAATGATTTGGACTAAGATATAAGTTTTGTAATTTTTTTATAGAATTGTTCAATTTTTAGTACTTTAATGTGATTATTGAGTTTAAAAGCATATTGGTATTTTTATAAATTAAATTGACATTATCATACTTTTAACTTTGTCCTAACTTTGACATTTGTTGATCAATATTTTACATTTTAAAAAATAGTACAATGATCAATTTAAAATAACATAGTTAACAGGCTTGTATAACGATTATAGAAACAATAATATAGTTATTTCTTATGGATATTTCTCAATTACATAGAAGATTTTTTCGTCAATTAAATAATAGTGCTGAATCAAAATTTAACAATACAAACAAATAAATTTAAATATAAGAATAGGAAATGCATGAACAAAATTTACATGAAAATATTAGAGATAATTGGAAATTTTATCCCTCAAGAAGGTTCCCAAGTTCTATTTAAAATTTTTTATCTTCAACTATTTTCGTAATCTCATAGAAGTCCCTCAAGTGCATGTTTATGTGCGTGTGTGTTTTTATCAAATAAGTCATTTAGGCATGATAATAAAAATAAAAAAAAAATGAAGGTACAAAAATAAGAAAAATACAAGCTATATTTTGGATTATGAAAATACTTGAGGGACATAAAAATTATGAACATAAAATTTAGTGGGCTTATGTGTGATTAAAACAGTTTAAGGACAAAAGGAGTTAAAATATAATTTGAGCGATCTCTATGAGATTTTAAAAATAGTTCAAGGATTAAATTTGCAATTCTTCCTAATCAAGTTTTGATAAAAGTATTGTAATTGAGTTGCAATAATGAAATTACTCATACTTAGACAACAAAATGCAACTCATTGGCTAATATACTTCTCCTATAACCTATTGATTATGGGTTCAAGGCACTAAAAGGTTAGGGGGAGTGGTGGATTTTTTTTAAAAAAAAAATACTCATACGTCATTATTTTACTCATTTTTTGCCAAATATATTAAGAATAAACCTTAAACATTATATCCATAAATTATTCTTCAAATAAATAAAATTTAAATTCTCCTAATTT